>VUQH01089629.1:0-17214 GCA_015106775.1 Etroplus canarensis | reverse complement strand
TTTACTTTGCTGACTAGTTCTTGCCATAATATGAATTCTAACAGTTGTCAAATAGGGCTGTCAGCTGTGTACCAACCTGATTTCTGCACAACGCAAGTGATGGTCCCAACCCCATTAAGGCAAGAAATTCCACAAATGAACCCTGACAAGGCACACCTCTGAAGGGAAAACCATTTCAGGTGACTACCTCATGAAGCTAATCGAGAGAATGCCAAGAGTGTGCAAAGTAGTAATCAAAGCAAAGGGTGGCTATTTTGAAGAATCTAAAACATAAAACATGTTTTGAGTTATTTCACAGTGTTTTCTTCACTTCATAATTCCATATGTGTTCATTCACAGTTTTTTTGGCTTCAGTGAAAATCTATAATCTAAATAGTCATGAAAATAAAGAAAAACCATTAAATGAGAAGGTGTGTCCAAACTTTTCACTGGTAGTGTATATATTATTTTTATTATTATTATTACTGTTGTTTTTTTTGTTTTGTTTTTTATCTGAATGCCCTGTCATGCTGACACATTTGATTTGCCAAGAAAAACTTCTCTTTCTTTTTTATTTTATTGTGTTTTATTACCCAAATTAATAAAAATTATTGCCAGGCCTGACAGATAGGAGAAAGGAAGGTGAAAGAAGAGAAGATAAGAAGAGAGCACATCAGAGTACCAAGCACTCAGTTATTGCATCCATTAAAGTGTTGGTATTGTTATCCAGTATCAAAAACATGCCCACCCCAGAAGACAATTATATAAAAAAGGCTATGCTAGCAGAAACATATAAAACTGAAATGACTTCTTTTGTTTACTACAAATGTTGGCCAAATAAACATCTGAGAGCAGCATGAATGCAATTTTTAAGCATAGATGAATTGCCATTTAAAGTGGACTTTCACATCAGATGTTCATGATTGCATTCAGAGCCCTTGGCCTCAGAAAACTAACTGACTCCACTGTGTATTTCAATTATTGAGCACAGCTAGGTTGCCAAACTTAGAGTACTAATACAATAAAAGCTGCCTTTTTGAAATTATCTGATAAGTGGCCCATTTCCTAAAGACATAACTTGAGTTTTCTGGGAAATGTATGTCTGAACTTAAGAGAAAGCTTCTTAGAAGGAATGACATTTGAAATCACAGTCATCTGTCCTCACATTCTCTCATGTTGGAGATAAAAGGTGTATACTCTATACGCAGCATCAATCATCCAAAAAGCACTCCAGGATAGATGGACGACAGCTTAAAAGCTTTAGATAGCCCAATGTTTCCTTGTATATTACATCCTTTATTTTGAAATGTAAAACTAAAGCGAAGTGGCACTCTGAAAACAAAACCTTACAACTTGAGCTAAACATATATTTAGTGCTGACAGTGTCTACTTGCTTTTCCCCATCCTCCTTTAGGTGGGTCACTGTGGCAGCAGGTCTAAAGAGCAGGTCACACATCTGCTCTCCAGGCCTCTCCTTGAAGAGTGCCTCCGGTCCTCAGCCTAGCTGAGGCACATTGTAAACCCTGTAAAGTCTTGGGTCAGCCTGGGGTTATGTATTCAGTGGGATACATCAACTGAACTGCTGCCAGTAAATGCCCTTTGAGGCAGAACTAGTTGTCATCAAAGAACAACCTTGGACCTTGAATAACTAAATGTAGCAGAATAACATGACAGACATGCATCCATGAGATAGGGAAACACTAAAGCCAGAGGGCTGCATCTTTAGCACCAAGAATGTCTGGACAAAATTTAATTGCAATCTCTATCACTGGCTGACTGATATGTCTTGTTCTTTTGGCTAAAATTCCCCACAGAATCAGAAGCCCTAACACAAGCAGTGGCAACATACAGTATGCTTTTTTTCCCCCAGGTACACCCCACCAAACTTGTCTGTAAAGCTGTTTCAATGTTTGGGAGATGTAAAACATTTCCAATGAATTTCTAATAGTCCAAGAATAGTAATTGCTTGTGTAGTACATGCAGTGTTTATTAAATTGGAGAATTCTTCTATGACTCTTGAGCTGATATAAATTTGAATATACAATGTCAGGTGTCCATGGTATAATCTTTGGCTTTCCTTTGTGTGGGACAGCCCAAATGTGCAACACCGTAATGTCTTATACTGTATATTGAGCTCCCTAAGTAGCACATGGGTCAGTAAGTTTCTATGTTGCAAATTTCTCTAATATATATTAACCACTTATCATCTACCAGGTCCCAGGTACCTGACATTCCGGTCCTTGGGACATTTAATCACCAACACTAGTAATTCAGTAGCAGCATTGCATGCCAATATTGCATCTGCATTTAAAAAGTGGGATGAACTGAAGAACTGTTTGATGAACAGAGAAATTCACTTACCTACTCACATGAAGATCCTCACTTCCTGTGTTAGATCCCATTTATTGTATGGCATTCAGGCATGTCACCTGTCTGCTTCAGAGCTACGAAAAGTTGAGAGCGTGTGGATCAATTTTTTAAGGAAGATGGTATCGAGAGGCTATGCAAGAAAAAATGTGCCTCCTTATAACAAGCAAAAAAGGGTATAGACCCAACTACCTTGGTGAAAGGACAACTGGATTGGGTGTATAATATATCAAATGAGTGACTGCGGGAAATAACAAAATCCAGTTCCATCCAGGATTTCAGCCATGGCCAACATCTTAAATACATGGTACATGTTTGTCGTATAGAGAATGACTCCAGAAACAGGTCCTTTTTGATGAAAGGACCACCTCAAGAGTCTGGAAGCGAGTTAAGGAAGTCCTCCATATAGATCCAATGCAAGCCAGGAAAATTATGATGGACAAAATCAAGCTCAATCATCTGCTCAGTGGACGTTTTCCGGATTAGATGTGCCCTAAGGCCAAGGATGGGCCAAGAGGGAAAACCTGATGATGATGATGATGATGATGATGATGATGATGATGATGATGATGATGATGATGATGATGTTGTCACTGCCTGCCTCAGTCAGGTTTTTTGTTTTTTTTTTTTTCAGCCATATGATAAAGCAACAAGATGATGTTGCATTTTAGATGAACTCATTCTGGCGTTAGAGTTTTTCTGTTTAAAAGTTGGATATTTCAGAAAGGTGAAAGTCTATAAAAATGATCTAAATGTTTACTGCACCCAAACTCTAACCCTAACAAATTCAAAGTCAGCTTTATTTATCATTTCTGCTATATGTACAGGACATATTCACAACCAAAATGTAGTTCCCCAACCCACAGTGAGTAAACAAAGACAGAAAAAATAAATATGAAGTATACAAGAATATGCATTGTTCCAGTCTATGTATAAATATGAGTTATTTAAGAATAATTAAGGTTATATACAGTTATTAGTCAATTTAGAAATATGAGGTATTCAGGCATGATTAAGCCTATAGACATTATTACAGCACACTGAGCTATACAAGAATTAATAGAGGCTAAAAAAAACAAAACAAAAAAAAAAAACATACTTTTATTCATCCTAGTAGAGAAATTACAAATTAAATACACACTATTCTTTTGTTGTTACACACTTTGCATGTAGGAAAGAGCAAACATATATGGGTCCAAGATGGGGTCTTGAATTGGCAGGTCCTGAATTGGCAACCAGGTCCAGGCAGGTCCCACAGCAAACCTCTCGTTCCCGAGCAAGTCCCCCAACGGATGAGCCACTACTGTGCCCATTTACATTATTATTAAGAAAAATAAGGAAGAAGAAAATGTATGTGCATTGCAGCCAAACACAAAATACATCAGTGGGAGACAGTATGTTTAAAAATAGCAGCAGTATTGTTATTTTCCAATCTGACTAACACTGGATGTAATCGGGTGTGTGTCTGTGTGTGGATTGCAGTCCAGTCTTTCTTGAGGCGATGTCAGGTAGAGAGGGGAGGGAGTTCAACCTTTTGACAGTCTGGTGGACGAAGCTGTTGAACAGTCTGATGGAGGAGGCATGAGGCTCCAGTACCTTCTCCCTGAGGGCAGGGGACTGAAGAAACTGCGTGACGGTTGGGTGGAGTCACCCACATTGCTGACTGCTTTGCGAGGTGGGTGTTATAAATGTCCAGGAGGGAGGGGAGTGAGGCACCAGTGATGTTTCTTACCACATTCACTATGCACTAACAAGTTTTGTGATTGGAGGTGGTGGAGATTCCAAACCACACAGTGATGCAGCTGGTCAAGATGCTTTCAGTGGTGCCTTGGTGGAAGCCTAAATGGCTTGCCAATGGTCTAGTGGAAAGGGAGAGGGTAAGATTTCATTATGAGAAGAAGAGGACATAATAGGATGAGGATCATAATAATAGTATTTACAATTTCTGCTCATTCATCCAATTGTATTCTTAACTGCTTATCTAATTTAGGGTTAAGGGGGGCAAGCCTGTCCCAGTATTGTATTATATAATGTTAGATAAATGAAAACTGAGCTATAAAGTTTCTAGATAATTCTCATTTCACCATATTTTTTTCCAAAGGGTATTCTATGTAGCTGCATATTGCCACTTTATTTGTTAAAATCATCATCATACTGTAGTGCTTGAGGAAAACATTCACTGGAAATGACAGCAAGTGAAGTCCGTCTCTCGAACAGCGGCACGAACACTGGCTGAAAACGCTTCACCAACTTCACTGGCTTCCTACCAGCAAGGAAAAATAAGAAAATTGCATCTGAGTGGTTATATGTCATGTCACATCAATTTGTACGCATTTCAGGGTTGCTTACTATCCATTCTTCTTTATCTAAAGTAAGCAGTTTGGAACTGGATGGATGAATGGAATTCTTGCTGGCATGTGGTTAGATAATAACCTTTTATCTACAGCTGTGCATGATCTAATATTGGTTCTTGTAACCCCTGCATAATATGTCTGATATGATGTTTCTTGTCCCCTATTTAAGGCCAAAATTGAAATGCTAATTCCTTATCCCTGCTCTTTGTAGCTGCATCTCCCTCCCTGAATTGTGGCAATAAGCAACAAAGTGATGAACACTAAAGAACATCTGACAAATTACTGGGTCTGTTTCATTCTAAATGCCAATACTTTTATTTGCAAGAGGAGCAAAATAAATGGGTAATGGTTTGCTATGGCAAACTGGGGACCTATGATCCTTTCATGCATCATTTTAAGTGACACATTGCTCAATACAAATATTCCCTATTGGGAAATCAATACAACCACTGGAAAAAAATAAGGTGTTAACTTTGAGATTAAAGAAAAATTTACCCCAAATAATGGGTTGGTTTATAGAAGTCATTGAGTTTCTCGAAGGGGAACTTGCTTTTGATTCTACTCCACTCTTTCTTTTTATGTTACTCCTTTCCAGCTTGTGTTTATTTTCTTTGTAATATGCTGGATTGCTGTAGGGTACTGTAAAGCTTCGTTTGTGAGAGTGTATTAATGAAAAAAACCACCTGCACCAAAAACCATTTATCAGATCGCACCGTGGCTAGCCGACATTGAGAATGCGACACATTGTGTTTGGAGGTATATGTTCGTGCGTCCTCTCAAGGATGTGTATACGTATTTTCACTCAAGTATTGCTGGTGTGACACATTCTTCATAGGGGACTTAAATGAGCTGAACTCAAGCTGTGGAAGGGCGCAGGGGGAAAAGAATGGGTGTTAACTGTAGAAAAAATGTAAGGAGATGGAGAAAAAAGGAAAGGTAGGGGAAAAAAGCACACAATCAAACAGGAGTGAAGTGATATGAGTGTGTGAATGCCTATGTGTGTGAGTGCTTAATGGAGCTTAGTCAAAGAATCATTGGAGAAATGGTTCACGTACCGGCTGAAATGAGCTACCATTGCCTTCTGCATCGCTTCGCCCGAAGGTCACGGTATCCCAGGACACGGTTTTACTGTGGCTCAGATGGCACTACTGCTAGATTATTAAAGTGATTTTACACAACCTTAAAAAATACTTGCAATGTGTAATTGGTATGGGCCTTGGCATAACAATTGCAGATATTTTAGTGCACACACCCACACATATATATATGTGTGGGTGTGTGCACGTGTATGTATGTGTGTGCGCCCATAATGCTGAATGTAATGATGGCCACTCCATTACAGTTAGACTTCTGAATCATTTTGGAGGTGTGTTTTGGGTCATTACCTTGTTGTAAGATGAAACTGGCCCCATTCAAGGTCCCTTCCACTCTGTGCAAAGGTCTTATTTTACCACCTCCAAAGCACCCCCAGACCGTCACACTGCCTCCACCATGCTTGACTGATGGTATTAAGCCCTTCTTCCAGTCTTCCAGTGTTCAGTGTCTGTGCTATTTTGTCCATCTCAGTCTTTTCTTTTTATTGGCCAGTCTGAAATGTGGATTTTTCTTGGCAATTCTGCCATGAAGTCCAGCATCCTGAAGTCACCTCTTCACTGTTGATGTTGACACTGGTGTGTGACAGGTACTATTTAGTGCAACTGTCAGTTGACAGCCTGTTAGGCATTTCTGTTTTAAACTGCATACTTAGATAATTGTCTTTTTGCACAGTTGTGCATCAGATCCTCCCACTCCTTTTTCTGTCTTTGTTAGATCCAGTTTGTGCTGCTCTCTGAAGGGAGTAGTTAAGAGCATAGTAAGACATTTTAAATTTCCTCTTGATTTCTCACATTGAATAGCCTTTCTTTTTGAGCACAACAGGACTGACGGGTTTCTAAAGAAAGTTCTTTCTTTCTGGCCATTTTGAGCCTGTAAAGAAAAAAGTGCTGTTGCTTCATATACCAAACTAAATTAAGAACACCGTGCTCCCTTTTTTCTCTCTTATTAGTACAATGATTTTCAGCTGTGTAACACAATTCCAAAAGTTTTCTAATGATCAGTTAGCCTTATAAAATGATTAACTTGGATTAGCAGCCATACCAGGAGGTTGATGCAGAGGACAGTTGCTGATAATAGACCTCCATGCAAAATGTAGACAATTCTTTAGAAATCATCTGAATAATTTTAATTGTCTGTGAAATGAATAAAATTTTCAGTGAATTGCATAAAAAAGTGTTTTTCTTTAGAAAACAATGAAATTTGCGAGTGAACCCAAATATTTGAGCAATGAATTATGCAGGTAGGTAAAGGAGATATATTATGTTTTTTTTTTTTCTTTATTCTGCCGTACATACTGTTTCAGTGTGGATACTTGCATTAAAAATTTTAGCACACGAGATCAGTGGATGTAGAAAAAATCTCCATGAGCCTAAAACTCTTCAAGCTTTTCTAAATGCACAGGACATTTTATGATCATCTCAGGTTCATAGTTGAACAATGTTGTTTTAGGCAACAGCCACTGCTTGATTATGACTAGTGAAGTTCTAAAATGTGTGTTATAATTCTATTGATTCTACTCATTGCAGAGGCAAGAAAACTTGAGTCTATCCAGTCCATGGTGGAACTTCTTGCCATTAGTTTGCTTTGCAGGATACTCTAACTCTCTGATTACCAGATTTTTTGGGGGGCTGCATTATTCAAAAAAAGGACAGTATTGTGAAAAAGTTTCATGCCACCCCTCATTTCTTTTGCTAGAAAAATGGGAAATAGGTGGAATATTTCATTGAAATATGCAAACAAATGAAAATGCAGTACGAGACAAAAACAGACTTTGTACACTTCTAACGAGCTTCGAAATCGATATTTGGTATGACCACTTTGATTCTTCAGCACAGCCTGAACTCTATTAGACTATGCTCACATTGCAGGCAAAAATGGTCCAAATACCCATATTTGACTCATGTCTTTTTTTTAATTTATTTATTTATTTTTTAATAGTCTGTACAGTTCAAATCAATTTTTGTTTGTTTGTTTTTCAAAACAGATTCTGGCCACTTTCACATGTGGTCCTAAATTGGATACATATTTTCTTGTGTGTAGACAGAACACAGGTTCATCTTGTTATGTTCGGTTCATATGTTAGCAGTCCTCTGAAAATAGTCAGGTACAAGAACTGGACTGAAAATGCGTGAAAAAGCAGACCCTGTCCAAAGAAAAAACTTTGAAAGACCTCCAGAAAGCCTGGAGAGCTATTTCTCAAGAACACTTTAAAAAATGACAAGAAAGTCTGGCTCCTTGAAAAGGCACAATAACAGGACATCACTGAACTACATGGTAGGTTAGTGAGGTTTGTGATGTTATTACAGCAATTTATGCATTTTTTTTTTATTGTAATTTTGTCTGAATTTCCCAAAAAAGAGCAAAAAGCTGTTTCCTCTTTGGTCTGTCTTTCCTTTCTTGTTGAGAATTTCATTAATATTCCATTTTCTTTCTGAAACCTAAGTAGTGTTAATGAATTATTGCTGATTATTTGGGTTCCGTTTCCATTCCATGGCACAGAGGAACAGGACTGAAAACTGGCACAATATTACAAGCAAAAAGAAATGCTACATGTGGATTTTGAATCTTGATAAACACTTGAAGGCAGCATTTGTAAAATATGATTGCAAAAGATTTTTTAAATAAAATGTAGTATAATAAACAAATAAAGCAAATATTGGACTTATCTGGCGAGCAGTTGCAAAGAAAACCTGATGATGATGACAATCTGTGATGCACAATATCAAACGCCGGTCATTTTTACTCTCACCCCATCAACCATCTGAGCCATTACAGTCACAATAGCTATTACTGACTATGAGCTCCGTAATAGCACCGATAATTCTGCCATACAGCCCCCTATCCAAGCTGTTCATCCCACAGTATTTCAATTTCCCTGTTTCAATAACAGGCCAAACAGCCCTATCACTCAATTCCACTCTCCCAAAAAACAGACACTTCTATGATTTCTTTTGCATTTGGTTGACAAAGGAGGCGATCCACCAGCGGAGTTATAGTTTCAAAGTCAAATAAGGCTTTTAATCCAGTGTCGTGAACATACTGAGGCTTCTCAGTGGTGTTCAATTTGTTATGATGGCAAAAATAAAGAGAAATGTTTAGCCATATCTTCTTAACCCATTTAGAAATATTTCTGCAATGGTTTTTGATAATACCATCTTTGTGGCAATGTTTCAGCCTGTCTAAAACTTAAGTGGATATCTGTTGTTCTTTGTAAGTCAAGGGTAATTAAGTGCTGCTTCATTGCTATCTTATATCGAGCCCTGCTGGAGATGTAATTCATCTCCAACAACACCGCTGTAGTCTTATCTACCTTTTAGATGAAGTGTCAGATGATTCTTTCGAGCTGGAGAAACTGTAGCCCAAGCTCTTATCCTACAAGCTGGCAGCTGTTCTAAAGTCCTGGCACATCTCAACTAATAACCACTTCACCTCAGGGCATGGGGTGTAGGCAAGTCTAAAAGAGGAAGAAAAAAGAAACAATCATATAAAATAAGAAACTTACCTCCCGTCGGCTCATCACAGGAAGTGCAGCCTCAGCAACCGCCTATGCAAACGAGCTCTGATTATTATGCAGAGACCAAAGAAAGCTCCGGGCGCAAACAGCTGGCCAGGCTTCACCAAGGATCATGCAGAGTCTTCTGATCTTTCTAATATATTCGGTAATTACTGATATGTGTCGTCAGTCCGTGTGTGTGTGTAGGGAGGGGGGTGTTAGTTGTGAAAGTAGCAGCAAATTAATTCTAAATTTGGCCCTCTGCATACATGCATTCAAATCCTTCTGAGCCTGATATATTTTTAAAATAAGTATATGTAACACAAATCAGTAAAAAAAAAAAAAAAATGCTTAATCCACAAAACCGTAAATAGAAAACTTTGGACATGAGTAGAATGGACTATTACATAAAGTACAGTTATGTGAAAAAAGTTTGCACAGGAACTCTATGCAGATATGTAAGAAACTGAGTACACCCCACGATGCAGTGGGCTTGTATAACCACCTTTAGCAGTAGTAACTTGAAGTAATAATTTTCTGTGTGACTTTTGTCAGTCTCTCATATCATTTTGGAGGAATTTTGACAAATTCTTCTCTACTTCAGTTCACTGAGTTTTATGAGTATTCAATTATGCACAGCTCTCTGAAGGTCACCAATATGGCACTTCAGATGGGTTGAGGTCTGGACTTTGGCTAGACCAATGCAACACCTTGATTCTGTTCTTTTTCAGCTATTCTGTTGTAGATTTGCTGGTATGCCTGGGATCAGTGCCCTGTTGCATGGTCCAGTTAAGCCAAGTTTTAGTTGTCAGACAGATAGCCTCACATTGGACTCTAGTATACAAGGAGTTTTTGGTCTACTCAAGAACTGAAACTTGCCCAGGTCCTGAGGCTGCAAAACAAGTGCAAATCCTTACCCCTCCACTACTGTGATTGTTTGTTATGATATGTTTGTGCTGATATGTTGTGCTTGGTTTTCACCAAATGTGGGCCTGGGAATAATGGCAAAATATCTCCCTTTGGTCTCATCTGCCTAAAGGGCATTGTTCCAAAGGTTATGTGCTTTGTTCAGATGCAACTTTGTAATGCTATGCTGCCATGCACATTTTTAGAGATTATCAGCTTTCTTCCACCAGCCCTTCCAAAAAAAACAGCCATAGTTGGTCAGTCTTTTTCCTATTATACTGTCATGAACTTTAATATTTAACATGCTAACTAAGGCCTGTAGAGTCTGACATTTAGCACTTGGATTTTTTTTTTTTTCAATTTATCTGAGATTTGCACAACCTGAGCTTTGGGTGACTGAGTGGGTACATCCACTCCTGGGAAGATTGTGACATTGTGTTAGCACATGCCTTAATTCCGCAGACCAGCAAACTGCCAAAACGTCTGCTTTCATAGAGGTGGAACTACTAGCTGATAGTCATTTGATTAGCAGGCTGCTACTTATCCTCTTAATTCCTAAAGAAGCACTCAGGGTACTTAGTGTTTTTGCAGGACTGAGTTTTCAGTTTTTGTTTTTGTTTTTTTTTTGTTTGTTTTTTTAATATTTACTTTATGTCCATGAGTGTGTACTTTTCAGAAAAAGCAGTACCAAGACTGGATAATTCCAGGGGCTTGCAGCATATCTAAAACCTTACAGTAAACAGTTGTTCAGAATTAACCAAAAAATATTTGCAGTAAACTATCCACGCTATCAGGGATTCATCTACCAGTCCTTTTCTGCATAAATCCAAGATGTCATAAAGTTTTGGAAACCTCACATCGTAGACACAAAGTCAAGCAGTGGATTTTGGACCCTTGTCTCTTGTCTCAGTCCTGTTTGTGATCTGTATGAATAGGCATTTTTGTGGACCTTTTGCATGTTTGCAAGCAAGTGGGACTAGAATCAGGTCCTCCAAGTCAGAAGCTATTGTCCTCTACTGTAAGTCTTGCTTGGGCCCAGGGGTGTGTCCGGGGGGGTGGGGTGGGGGTCGTGGGGGAGACACACAGTAAAAAATTTTACTTTAGCTAAACAAGTATTTTGACTGTTACTTCAGTGACTTTCACTTCACATCATGAAGAGTGTGTAAAGGATTGTCCACTACTGTCCCTAACTTGCACAGCATCCTCTGTTCTGACACTACTGTCAGAGACTCAGGCTCCGTATCCACAATGTTACTGATCTTGTGGATCAGTTTGTTGAGTCTGTTGGTGTCTGCCACCCTCATTCTGCTGTCCCATTACACTACAGTATGTAGGATGGAACTGACTACCGCAGATTGTAAAACCTCCTGAGCATTGTCCGGCAGATATTGAAGGACCTGAGTTGTCTCAGAAAATAGAGACAGCTCTGGCCGTTTTTGTGGAGGACTTCTGTGTGTTTAGTGAAATCCACTTTAATGTCAATATGAACACCGAGATATTTGTAGTACTCCACTATCTCCACACAGGCCTCCTGAATGGAAACAGGATCTCTGCACTGTTTGTTTGTGATCACATATTCGGAATTCCTGTGGGCCCCTCATGCCTTGTTCTTGGTCGCTATGTGGCGCCCACTAAAACTAAAAAATAAAAAAAAAATCTTGAGTAGGCCCCTGCTTCAGAGTATTAAAAATGTTAAAATTTTAACTTTGTTTTCTAATAACACATAATAGGGTTAAGTCATCGTTTGTTGCTTAATCACTGATAAATTTCTTCCCGTGTGGATGCACTTGACCTTGAGAAAAAAAACCCTCCACTTGACTTCAGTATTCAGCATTGTGCATGAACATGCTGCCCTCTGGCTCTCTGTGAATGATTTTCTCCTTCCATCTAATCCTGTTGAGCAATTTAAACCACTGTTACACTTTTGTAATAGTTGACAACTATTCATGTTTTAAAGCTTTTAATTTTGGATTAATGCCACCCTCTGGTTAATACCATTACCATCTCCCATTTTATCCTACTTGTTTAGACACTGACATCTGGGATGATGATGATGATGATGATGATGATGATGATGATGATGATGATGGAAATGCCTTTTCAGGGCTCACCACCGATTTGAGGAGTTGAATTCTAACATGGAATTGAAAGTCAGGGACAGTCCAAGATAGATATAGAGCAACTAAATGAAAAATGTTTTGTTTACATCCTCCTGACAATCAATCCCTTGTGCTTATGCTGATGATAACTGCTTTCCTCCTCTACTGAAGAGGTATTGAGTGGCTGATCAGAGGGCCAAAATATTCAAGCAGAAATGGTTTTTGCCTAGTTTTAAACATAATGGCTAGCTTTCATTTTCTTGAATCTATATCTAGATACAGTAGAAGCATATTTCCTGTTTATTCATTTTGCATGGGAGCAGAAATACTATTAAATCAGCCAAGCTGTCTATTTTATGCCTCATATGCACACATGCAGCAGGTGTGCTTTCTTGCTGTGAAGATATGACATAAGTTAAATGCCTGAATATAAGTGTAGCCCACACTATTTTCATAGTTTATCCACCATAGAATTATTGCTCTGTGTTTAATGTCATTTAGATCTCAGAAAGTTCTAACTCACTTATGAATAATATGACAGAAAAGCTCAACAACTGAAAGGCTATCAGAAAACCAAAATGATCAATAACAAATACAAAATAAAATTTTTAAATGCATTTTTTTTTTCTTATTTGAGTGTTCATTACTTTTATGGACACAGCTGTGTAAAGCCATTTGCAACTGAGTGCAAACTGGCAGGGATGAGGATTAGCGCCTCCAACTGTGCGACCATCGCTATCAGCCACAAAAAGTCGGAGTACCTGCTGTGGTTTGGGGATTGAGATTTTAAAATTCTCAGTGTAATAAACAAGAGTCAAGTCAGTCTTATTTGTATAGCACATTTAAACATGACAGACATTCCCCAAAGTGCTGTACAGCAAGTAAGATCATCATTGAACAGTTAGAACATTAAAAATAATTCATGAGCAATTAAAAAGTTAGTAATAAATAATATTACTTACAAAAGTATCATTAATCAATACTATTACCAATAAAAAGATGAGAGATGTACTTTAGGCTGCTCCCTTGTATTTTCCCCAAAGGGTCACCACAGTGGATTAATCCGCACTGGTAATTTGGCAGTTTTTACACCAGATGCCCTTCCTGACATGACACTCCACAGTGAGAGGGACTTGTGTCCCCACAAAGAATTGAACCAGGGATCTTTCGCTTGTAAGGCAAATGTGTAAACCCCTGCTGTATAGGGACACCATGTTACAAATAAAATAACAATAAAAAATATACTAGTAAAAAAGGCACAGGGAAATTAAAACTAATTGGAAATTCAAAACACCAGTGAGAATCAGTATGCTTTCAATTGGGACTTCTGTTAATGAGTTAGATGTGTTAATTTAAAAGGGGTGGAGATTCCAGAGTTTGTGCCTGCAAATGAGAACTCAGACTGAAGCAATTACTTGGGAATTCGGAATTGCTAAAAGCTGCTGATCAGCAGACCTGAATGAGCTGCATGGGATGTAACATGGTAAAGATCCAATAGATAATCTAGAGAAAGCTCAGGTATGCACTTATGTGAGCAACAATATTTTAAGAGCCATCCTACTGTATATTACGTACAAAGTCACTGTAACCACGTAAGAATAGACAAAATATGATCATGCTACCATGTACCAGTCAGGTGGCTAGCAACAGCATTTTGAACTAACTGCAAATGTGACAGTAGTGTTTTGCTTAGTCCACATATAATGAATTGCACTTATCAAGTGTCAAGCATGAATGACCTTCTCAAGGTCCTTGATTGAAATTGTTAAAAAAAAATGCTTCAAGACAACTATAATAATCTAATAAATGTTAAAAAAAAATGTGAAAAATGAAGACTTTATCAAGGTTTTTGATAGAAAGAAATGTATTACCATTAGTTCAAAGTCTTAAGTGAAAAAGACCCCATTGGAGAGTCTTGTTTATATTGGTGCAGTGTCTACTGTGATGTGAATTCTGCCCTGTTTTGTTGTAATAAAAAGAACACTGAGCATGAAGGTAAACCTGATGGTCTACCACACCAGGCAAGACCCCAGGTGCAGGTAGTGCGGAGATGCCCCAGAGACATTCCAGCAGGGTGCAAGATGCTGGCAGGCAAGGCATACATGGAACGCCACAGCCAAGTACTGTAGCTGGCATAGTGTACAGGAACATCTGTGCCGAGTAAGGCCTGGCGGTCCCAAGGTCAAAACGGGATACACCTCCAAAGGTGGTTGAGAATGACCAAGCTAAGATCCTGTGGGACTTCCATATGAGCTGGTGATGGCTAACCAACCGGACATAGTAGTGGTGGACAAGCAGAGGAAGAAGGCCAGACTGATAGATGCAGCAATCCCAAGTGATGGTAACATCAAAAAGAAGGAACACGAGAAGCTTGAGAAATACCAAGGGCTGAGAGAAGAACTAGAAAAGATGTGGAAAGTGAAGGTAATTGGAATACTCAGGGCAGTGACCTCCAAACTGTAAGAGTGGCTCCAGCAGATTCCAGAAACAACATCCGAGATCTCTGTCCACAAGAGTGCAGTCCTAGGAGCAGCTAAGATACTGCACAGAACGCTCAAGCTCCCAGGCCTCTGATAGAGGACCCACGCTTCAATGACAAAAGAGCGGTGGAATTATATCATATATATATATATATATATATATATATATATATATATATATATATATATATATATATATATATATATACATATATATATGTATGTACATGTGTGTGTGTGAGTGTGTATATATATATATAAAGTCATTAAAGAATCTATCAGGGAGAAAAATATGGAGACCCCAGATTTGAAGTAGGTGTAAATCAGTTCTTAATGGGAGGAGGGTTAGCAACCAGAAGAAATGTATTTAAATCATTTAAAGTGACCACATGGTTGGAAGACATTTCTGTGTAATTTTTACTTAAATGTTATAGTAATTATTACTGGAACTAAAACTTTAAAATTTTCCTCCATCTTCTAATGATGAAATACTATTAAAATATATACAAAATGTAAATGCTTGTTACTTGTACCACATCCTACCCTCCAAAAATAAATAATGAATAATTTTAAAAATGCAGGTGAAATCATATCCTCCTTCACAGAGGTAATAAGTGGTCAACAGCCTCCAGTGCTTCACGAAGTAATAACTAACAGCACATTCATGAGTGACACAAATTAAATAATAAAGTGCATAACTATAAATTTCCTGTTGCTAGATTGTTCACAACGTTATCACATTTTGGTGGTAATAACACATTTTCATTCATTTATTCTTTTATATGAGTATAGCCATCAATACCTTTACATTGTGAAGCCCATATCTAAAAGATATACTGCTTCTATTGCTGCTTTTTCTCAGAGCTAATGCTGTAACGGATGAATATTTTTCAGTAACCCAATATATTTTTGCTCCATAGTCTTGTTTTATAGAGTGAAAAAAACCAAAAAACATTTGGTTCATTTCATGACCTCTGAGTTGATGTTGGAGATGAAAATTAAGTCAGCAGAAGAAAGAGTTTGACTGGAGAAAACAACCACTGGGATTTCTTTTTGTGCAGCTGTCCACATGCATATTTTATCATGCTGACTTTCACTGCTTGCAAGCCATCACTTCAACTTCTGCTACAAAGATTTTGTTAGATTTTGCAACAAGACTGAAAACTTACATAAAGCAGATATATCACATTAATGATAAAATTGCGCTCAAACTGGAATACTGTGTACTTTATTTTACTTCGCTAAAAATTCTGTGTAGTAGATGAGTGGTTTGGGAAGAAACAAAATCAACACACATAATCAGCTGTATTTACTTACTACCATTTCTTCTGACATTTAGGACAGGACATAACAGCAAAGTAATGTTCTCTCCACAAAAACTAAGATATGATATAATAGAGTTATGTATGTATCCATAAGAGCTTTTATGGCATCCCATTTTAAATCAGTAGGGATTGATATGGATTTGGTCTACTGGGAAGGATATCTACAAGATTTCAAAGTATGACTGGAAAATATTTTGACTATTCATTTAGATCAGCATTTCTGAGCATTCAGACACTGATTTTGGATTAGATGTTTTAGATGTGATCTCCATTATAGTTCATCCCAAAGGTGTTTGATGGGGTTTAGGTCAGGGCTCTGTGTTGGCCAGTCAGGTTTTTTCAGTACTAACTCATCCAGTCATATGTTTATGGACCTTGCTTTATGCAAAAAAAGGCCTTCGCCAAATGGTTCCTACAAAGCTGGAAACACACAATTATGAAATTGGCAAACCTAGACTTTCCATTAGACAGCCAGAAAAAGAAGAATGATTAATCAGAACACTTGTTTCCACTGCCCCAGAGTCCAGAGGTGGCATGCTTTATGCTACTCCAGCCAGTGCTTTGTGATTTAAAGCTGCAACTGTTCAGCTATGGAAACCTGTGCCACAAAGCTCCTGGTGCACAGGGTTTGTGTTGATGCTAGTGCCAGAGGAGGTTTGGAACTCCACAATTACTGAGTTGGCAGAGCACTGGAGACTTTTACAAACAATGTGCCTCGTCACTCTACAACCCAGTCCTTCAACTTTAAGTGGCCTACCACTTTTTGGCTGAGTTGTTGTGGTTCCTAAATGCTTCCACTTTGCAACAATCCAACTAGCAGTTGATTGTGAAATATCTAAGATGGAAGAAATTTGAGAAACTTATTTTGACAGTGGCATCCTATTACAGTGACACTCAAATTTAATGAGCTCCTTAGAATGGCCTGCTATTTTGGGACTGCTTTTAAAGGCAGACTGTATACCTAGGTGCTAGATTTTACACATCTGGGGCAATGAACTTAATTGTCACGGGAGTGGTGTGCCATGGTGTGGTGTGGACCCAATATGCAGTACCACTGAGACAGGAGGATGAACTCAAAAAGGGCTTTATTAGCCAATACACCAAAATAACAAAGTC
>VUQH01089627.1:7671-28305 GCA_015106775.1 Etroplus canarensis | reverse complement strand
TCAAAGATATTAAAAACAAATAGGCTTTTGCTCATTTTATGCCATCAAATGCTTAGATCAAATAGTTCAAATTAACTTTATGTGAAATTTTTTTATGTTTTCTCCTCTGGGAAAGAATCTATTACTTCTTCTTACTCCTAATTCTCTTTGCAGCAGTATGTCAAAGGAGCAGTAGATGGTGGTGTAGATTTGTCTCCAGTGGTATAGGAGAGAAATAAGAACTTGAAAACACTATTAGTCAAAACTATCTGAAGCAAAAGACAACATATGGAGTGAAAAAGGGCTAAATTTTTACATTTTCGTACATCTGTTACATTTATGTAAGTAAGCGTGAAAAGAGGCTTTACAGACATGCTCAGTCCCTGTGGTTTTGATCTTCAGGGCCTTGTCCAGGACCTTGTGATTGGCCACTGATGATGCTGTTTCACTGGACTGAGAACAGCCAACAGCCATGTCTCATCAGGGCAGCCACCACCTGAGCACTGGGCACTGCACCACATTGACATCACATGGATATAGTCACGCACAACTTCACTCTGGGTTTTACATTAAGTCGGGAAATACATACTTTTCAAGGAAAGAAAAGTATTCACTTCATGATACTGAAGCAGTTTTAAGGTCTTGTGTCTCTCCTTTTCCACTTCACAGTGCCTAATTATGTTGTGAACTACTGTCCACATTTTCCTTATTTCTTTTTTTTACTACAAAGAAAGTGCTTTGACTGAGGTCATATGAGGAGAGAGGGGGTGGGGAAAAAAGAGGCATCATGCATAAGCTGTGAGACCAAATGCTGTGGTAACTATATCCTCCATGTGAAGGTGCCATGTGATGTATCCCAGAAACATGTCATGCCATGGATAATGGTGGCGACAGATGTGTCATGTCTGTGCACAGAGAGAGAGAGAGAGGGCTGTGTTTTGGTTATGGGAATAATTTGCCTTTTGGGACAGGTGGTGCGAGGGCCAGGAACAGACACAATAACTCTAATGTTACATGCAACCCCCTACCAAGTCCCGCCTCCGTTCATACAACTCCACAGGACACTGGGAACAAGCAACTGACAAAATTCATATGGAAAATCTCTGTCAGTGATATGCTTTTACACAACTGTTATTACATCCTGTAATGTAATACCATTTTTTCTCTTGGTCTGTGAGAAACTTGGATTTTAGTTGGTAGCATTGATGTAGCCAGCTGCTCTTAACAAATTATACTAAGTCAGTATGAGTCACCTTTGATTTAAACCATACACTACATTATATTTTAATGAAGTAGGAGAACAATTATCTCTCAGGTTTCAATGAGTAGACGTTTTATGTATTCAGGTTTTAATAATTTCTTAAGTGGTCCCTGGTCCAATGCAAGGATTATGTTGCAAAGATGAATCTAGACGTGTAATAAGCCACTCAAATGTAATTATCTGCAGTTGCAATTCAGGTCACAACTGGCAGCACAGAATGTGGATTGGATGATGGGCTGCTTCACCCAAGGCTATGTAAATACATTATTTAATATTTTATGATTCATGACTTTATACATGAATTCTGATATCAATTCTCTTTCCTCAGTGAAACCCAGAAGAAATATCATTAATTTATAACAGAACTGTGCTCTTTATTCCTTTTACTAAATGGCACAATGCTTACTTATAATTGATTAAAAAAAAGGATCAACAATGCTATTACTAACAGTAGGCTATTATTATCAAACCTTTTCCTGCTGGTTAAATAACACTTTTTTAATGGAATATCTCCAAAATAAACCGATAAAACGGATCAGATTTAGCTAACAGTGTGTTCCTTTGCTCCTCCTGAACCAGGAATCCAAGAGCAGTAAAAATGTAGTGCAGCAACCCCCCCACCCACCCCAGTTGCCTCCTCATGAGGAAATCAGAATATTGCCATCCAAGATTTGAGTTTTCTGGCTTCGGCAGCTGCCACTGCTTCTTTGACCCTTTCAACCTCACTGAGCTGCTGGTGTGGAAGTCATTAAAAATATGCGCTCTAGACGCAGGAGCTTCACAACATTGTTCAAATCCACAAAACTTTGCAAAAAAATTAGGAACAGTACCAAATACATTACAGTGAACATAAAAATTGGTCATTTTTAAAGAACCTTTGGCTATTCTCTTGTATTTCCCCAAGGGGTCACCACAGTGAATTAATCTGCACAGTTAATTTGACATAGTTTTTATACCAGATGCTCTTCCTGATGCAATCCTCACATGTGGAAGGGGCTTGTGTCCACCTGGGCTTGAACCAAGGATCTTTTTGCTTGCAAGGCAAATTTGTAACAACAGTAACTTAGTTTTACTGTTGACTACTACTACTACTATTACTACTATTACTATTACAACTACTACTGCTACTACTTCTACTACTACTACTGCTACTGATAATAATAATAATAATAATAATAAAGTGTAAACAGCAGAATTTTGGCAATATTTTTAGAGTGTTTGAATGTCCAACAACTCAAATTTAAAATGAACTTTTGCAAATTATTAAAATGAAATAACCTGTATCAGTGCTTGAAATGACCATTCCAGTCTACACTATTTTTCATGTTGACAGGTGACTTTAATTCTAAAGGTGAGGTTATTGGCTTCATGGTTATGCACTGCTGCTGCCATATTTCTGTGTACAGAAGCCATTTACAATTTTATTCACTTCAGTGGAAGCTCAAACAGGGTCCATTCTTGCTTTGTGGTTAATTTCCATTGTTGTGACTTTTGCATACATCCCACTGGAAGCCACTGCCTCCTTTTGTGAAGTGACTCACCTCGTCCTCAGTAGAAGGTTCCCACACTTTGCACTGTTATAATTCTTAGCAATATTAACCACCCAGTCTGCCTTTTGAGCTGGCTATTGACAACAGATGACAGATTTCCTGTGGACAAAACATTCAAGCAGAGAGAGTCAAACACAGATGCTTAGTGCCTGCTTCAACAAACTCTGCTGGGACTGTCTGACCATGTCATACTATTCCTCTCAGGGACTATATCAAGTGTACAAAATGGGTTATGTTCACTACAGCTCAGTTGGGACATGTTTGATGGATTCTGTTGTCATTATTGTGTGAGGATATGTGCACCATCACTGACAGTGAGTGTTTTGAGATCAAGTCCAGAAGAAGCAGCATGCTGGAGACCCCAACAAGGCTTGGGGAGAACAGAAACATCACTTAGTCTTTATTATGCCACTGTTTTATCCTTACAATTCAGACCACTTCTGGTGTTTCTAATGTGGGTACATGGTGAGCCTTTAAAGGCTGAAGGAGTTACATTCATTTAGCAATCAAAAGACCATCCATCACTCTTTGTCTTTCTCTCTTGCTTCTTCGCTCTCTCTTCCTCTCTCTGTGTGTTTCACACTTTGTTTAATTTTCTTAAATACACACAGTGGCCTTGAAACAAATTAATTAAAAACTTAGAAGAATAATTAAAAACTGATTTGAATAAGGACAAAAAGAATTATTAAGATGAGCAAACAGCTGATTTTAAAAAAAAGACGCACTGCTCTGTGTTTTTTACATTTTCAAAATGCATTTGATCTACAACTGTGCATCAAGTAATTTTTTCTTATTATTTTGAATGGCATCTTTCATTTATTAAGTAAATTAAAACTAACAGTAGATATTCCTCACAATGGTGGAGCTTTGAGACTTATTAGCAAACCTATGCTGTACTATCAGAAAGGGAAAATTCTATTCTTTTGTTTCTGTTTTCTGCAGTTTGGATATGTTATTGTTACTCAAGATGAACCGACAGCATGAGACTAAGCTTTTGTTAAAAAATCTGGTTTAATTTTTTTTATGTAAATGACTTCCAGGCTTTTCTGGTAGAAAGAGGTGCATTTAATTTAATTAACATTATGTATATAGCACTTGTCATTCAAGTGAGTCAGCATTACTGCTTTTGAAAAAAATTAGTATATTTTAGTGACTAATCAGTAATGAAGCACATAATATTACTATAGATTACTTTGCATCGTTATAGAATGTTGCCGTACATACAAACTTATAATACAATATTATGTACAACACCATTTCTTAAAAAGCCATGATTTGCATTTGCAGCATTAAAACCTGAAGTTTTAACGCTGGGCAGTACTATTTTCTGTAGTCACTTCTGTAGCACTGCTGTAAGCCAATGTCCTAAAGGGTACCAAGGGATTGTTTCGCTTGAAATCCAAGTCTTCTGTTCTGGCTGATTTAACCTTCCGAAGAGAAGCTAAAAAAACCAACTTAAAAATCAGCACTAAAAGTGACTGAAACATATGAAACAGTTCCATCTTCAGTACAACAATAACTTATCACAATCATACACTGGCTCCTTAAACTAATGCCTTGTCAACAAAACCCTTGATTTAAACCAGCTTGATTTAAAAATATATTTTTTAAAAAACATCTAATGTTGAAACTGAGAATTTTTTATTGCTTTTTGAAAAATATATTTTCGTTTTGAATTTGATGCTAATGAAATGTTTTGAACAGGGACAACAAAAAACTGAGAAACTTGTCCCATTCCAAAAAAACACCTCTCTTCAAAAGCTAGGATCCATCTTTGATGATATGGGGGCATATTAGTGCAAATGACATGAACAACCTCAGTGAAGGCACCATGGTATTTACAGATTTTGGAGCAACAGTTTCAAGAAATGGCTTTATTTTAATTACACAATGCCAAACTACATGCTACATGTATTCTAACATCATTGTTAAAGAGTCCAGTAATAGCATTTAGGTACGAAACTGGCCTTTATGAAGTACAGAGCTTTCATTCACTGAAATCATTCTGTATATTGTGAAATGGGAAAACAGTTGAGCAGCTATCAGGCAAGAATGGGAAAACACTTCTCTTTCAAATCAACAGCAATTTGTTGTCCCAGTTCCCAAATGCTTGCACTGTGTTTTTAAAGAAAAGTTGATGCAACACAGTGGTAAACATGTCCCTATCTCAACTATTTTGAAACATGTCACTGACATTAAATTGAAATTGATTTTTTAAACCTATGCATTTTTTTTCTCATTTTCAACAATTTACATATTGTCTTAGTTTTCAGTAGAAAAAGCAAATGATTTTATAATCATTGCATTATATTTTTATTTCACACATTTTTATTTTATTTATTGCTTTTCTTATATCCCTTAACAACGGAGAACCATATAAGCCTAAGCAATAATTGCATTAATCTTGCTAAAATCATCTAAGCATACACACTGTACCAGCCTGATGCAGTTTTTGACATCTGATGCAGTTATGATTAATTTTTTTTATTTAGGATGACTCCAGGTGTGATATTGTGAATAATTATAGAAAAAGGCAAAAGAGAGGAAAAAGGAATACTCAGCTAAATCTCTGATGGCTTTTACACACTGCATTTGAATTCCTCTTGACACAATGATCTTGAATCCTTATAAAACCCACTGAGCTAGGCAGAGACCTATGGTATGGTCAATTAATGTTACAATACCCTAAATGTCAAAAGTGTAAAATCCAAAACATAGTGTCTCATTTTTTATTTCAGTCTTGTCAGAGGGAAGAGGTACTCTAAAGGACAACTCTTGAGTCAGCTCTTGATTAAATAGATCTATGGATCAATTTTTCATCCTAAAACCCCTTTTTCAAATGACTAGAGGCAATTATTTCAGAGTTTGCCAAAGGTCTTCTCTCACTTCCCTCTCTTAGTTTCTCTCTTGCTTTCTCTTTGCTTGCATCACTCACATCTGCCTTTGTAGAGTGCATAAGTAAAAGACAGCACTAATAAAAGAGCAGCCATCCAGAGCTGACTGATTGAATTAATAAGCAACATAATCATGGCTGATCTGTAAAGTTATCTACAAGCCAAAGCATTAGGGGAGTTTGGTGTAGCACACTGGAGAGCGTCTGGCTGCCTGTCACTTCTCTGCATCTGCTTTCTGCTGCTGTCAATCCTATCTTCACCTAATTGCTTGAGATAGAGGGTTGCAAATGGCCTTAAAGAGCTCCCACTCTATTTAATTTGCATCAAATAAAAAGTTAAGGATCCTTGGTTTGTTTGTAGCTGTCTTCTTTGAATGTTTACTGCTATAGAATCAAAATAAACAGCACTTAAGAATCACTTAGATTTCTTAAGCCACAATTCTTCTGCAGTTGTTTGAGAAAATGCAGTTTTTGCTATTATCAAACGACAGGATACAGCATTTCATTACTAAGTCATTTTACTGCTACGGAATCACTTTGTTCATGTGTTAATTGTGTGGCACCTACAGCATTCATGCCATTAGAATAGTATATTTCATCACTGATTTGAATTAAAATTTATGGCTTCAAGGTTTTGTGTTAAAAATGTCTTAAAAGACTGAACAGCAACTTGCTAGGTTTCTTCATTGGCATGGTCTGTGTTTTTGTAATGTTTAGGTTATGCTCATATTCTTATTTTCTCCACCCACCTCTTTTCACCCCCGCATGCATTTGCTATTGTATACATTTTTTCCTTCTCTCTCCCACAGTCTGTGTCTCTTTGCTCTCCTTTTCTCTTCACTTTCCCCTCACCCCCAACCGGTCGAGGCAAATTGTTGCTCCTCTGTGAGCTTGGCTCTGCTAGAGGTCTCTTCCTGTTAAAAGGGAGTCCTTCCTTCCCACAGTCACCAAGTGCTTGCTCACAGGGGATCATCTAATTGTTGGGGTTTTCTCTCTAATACTGTAGTGTTTTTACCTTACAGTGTAAAGTGCCTTGAGGTGACTTTTGTTGTGAATTGGCACTATATAAATAAAAATTGAACTGAACTGCATTGCATTGAATCGAATTGAATTATTTTAAGCCTGCTCATCCTCCGTGTTTTGTTTTTTGAGTTTTTGTATTCCAGGTTTGTATATTTTTGAGTTTTGAAAATGGTGTCAGAGTTTCTTCAAACCTCATTTTTTTTTCCATCTTTGTTCTAGCCCCTGCATGTGTTTAGATTGTCAGTATTCCTTCTAGGTCTCCTCTGCCTCATCCCCCCTGTGTTCTTATCCTTCCGTTAAGTTCAGTTTAATGTCTATGTTCTCAGCTATGATTATTTCCCACTTCCTGTTCTATTTTGGTAGCCATTATGTCTCATATCTTGGGTTTAGTTTTACTTCCTCCCCTGTCTCATTATCCCCTGATTGCTGTCACCTGTGCTCCTCTCCCTCCTGTTCCTCATTTGTCATTAGTCTATTTATACCCCTTCCTCTCTTTAGTTCATTGACAGGTCACTGATGTTTGTCTCCCTTTTCAGTGTGCACTCCAGCTCCCCATGATTCCTGCCTGGTTTTGTATTTTATGGACTTTGTTTGTATTCATGGACTTCGTCATCTTAATAAAGCTCACTTTGTGTTTTCCTCACCATGCCTCCTGCAGCCCGTGTTTGAGTCCTCAAAGTCCCACATTTCATACACTGAGATTTTTGACATTCATAATGTCAATGGAATGTATCAGACTAAATCACTCTCATTGTGAACAGATTTTGGTGATCTCATGATGCATGGTATGAGACTGACATTTGTGGTTTGAAGTAAAATACAATTTTTGAATCAGCTGCCATGGGAACTGATATGTCCCCCAAGATCAGTGTTAACAGCTAGTGAAATACATGCCATTATTAATTACATTCCTATCACCCTTAGCTGTATCCTGTGTTTAGTGTAAACCAGCAATATTTGTTAAAACACTCAAGTAAGTTAAAGCATGGCTGTGCTTAAGTACAACTTATTTACTGTTTGAGGCAGGGGTGTCAAACTCATTTTACATCATGAGCCAAGTACATCCCAATCTGATCTTAAGTGTACTGGACCATTATAACTTTTGCTTAGTAACTTATAAAAAAAGAAAAAACTTCCCCTTTCTTTCTGTGTAAAGGCATTTAACTATATATTTAATCCCCGAGATGTCTTAAGAAAAAGAGAAGTAATTTATACAATACATCTCAGTTTTACATTATAAACACACACTGGTGGTTAGAAATCAAAGCATCCAATTGCCGTGACTCTTTTCTCTCAAAATTTAATTTAAAAATGCTTAAATTAATTTTATCAATAAGCATTTAAAATTAGAAAATTTGTCCTACAATTTAAAAGCAGACATGTTCATAGAAAATTTCCTTTTTTAAGTTGACCCATAGTAAACAGTGAAAAACACCATTTTTGTGTTATTTGTAATGCAATAATAAATAAAAACACCTCAGTTTCTGTCATTTAATGGTTTATCTATTACATAGTACTTTTGTGTAGTATGCCAAGCCATGGGTGATGTCTTCATCAGCAAGAAAGCTGATGAACAAATGAACAAAGATACATTTAAAAGTCCAAAAATGTATGTCTTGCTTCTTTGCAATATTCATATTTTCCAAAGCCATCTAGTGGGCTGGATCGAACTTTTCAGCAGGCTAGTTTTGGACCCTGGGTCATATGTTTGAAACCCTTGTTCTGTTTTTATACTGTCTACGTCAATATGGATTTTCTATTGTATAAAATGTTTTTCTAGACGATAAAGAAGAAAACCAATTCTTTTCAGCACTATTAAGAGTGAATGAGGTTAAGATGCTCAAGAAAAGATTTACATGTGAAACTTGAAAAATATAGTACTTGGCCTGTGCATATGTGACATAGTCATGTAACTTTATTTCAGAAGCTATAGTCCACCTCAAGGTAAAATAACATAAATATGAAATGAAATAAACCAGTAAAATAAACAAACGCAATAACACACAAATGGCGTCATCAATGATTAGAACACAAATAGGAAATCGTGCCAATGTTTCCAGAAAAAAGAGGAATATATTGTGACACTCACAGTGAGTTCAATTAAGTCCTTTATGACCACATTTTTAAAATCAATGAATCAGTTTATCCCATAAGAACCCATGGTGACATGTGCGTAACAAAAACTTTAAATGTTCTACAAGCTTCCATATTAAGTTTAATCCTAAACCTAAACTAAGGAAAACTGGGTCCGAGTTCTTATGGGTTATATATAAAATTTCTTAGCATGCTATTATTACTTTACTATATATTAATTATTGCACAGACCTTTGGAACATTAAAACTTAAAAAAAAATGTTGAGTAGTACTGAAAAAATGGTAAAAATGTGTTTCACAAATTACATGCTTTTGTTTATTTGTTTTACATGCAAAAATTGTTTTTCTATAGGAGCATATAGATGCCGGTAGATGCATTTTATGAACCATATCATATGTCTGGCTAACTTGACAGACACCACCTGAACTTCAGGTCTAACTGAGAACCCTGTTCGCTCTATACATAAGAAATCTCTGTGGGCTGTGATCCATATCCCTCACACAGGTTTTGACTTTTTTAAACAAATAATGGAGCCAACAACTTGTAGTGGGAATTTGGGGATCCAGTAATGAACTGTTTACATCCCAAATTTAATGAATAGTATGTATAAAAGTGGGGAGTTTGAAATCTCCCAACATTTCAACCTTTATTTCTCATCCTAGCCTACTGTAGTTTACATGTACTTTAAGGTAAAATTAGTTTCACTCGATTAACTTTTTTCCCCTCTCTGGCCGTTTCTGAAATTAAGGGGCATGCCTTTTATGGTGTTAAGTTGTGCTCAACTGATTTATTCAGGCAATTGAATTATTCACTTCAATTCAATTCACTTCAATTCACTTTAATTCAATTTTATTTATATAGTGCCAATTCACAGCAAAAGTTGGTTCAAGGTGCTTTACACTGTAAGGTAAAGACTGTAAAGTATTAGAGAGCAGAACTCCAACAATCAGATGACCCCCAGTCAGCAAGCACTTGGCAGTTGTGGGAAGGAAGAGCTCCCTTTTAACGGGAAGAGACCAGGCTCAGGGAGGACCATCTGCCTTAATGGGTTGGGGGTGTGAGGAAAGAGAAGAAGTGCTGCAGCTGGCCTTGCCCCTTGCACATAAGAGAGTGCCAAAATGTTATCATGTAAATGCTGTTAAAGGTATTCTCCAATTTGATTTTTCAATAGCTAAGTGCTCATATGAGAGTATACTTAATTACCTCTAGAGATCATCATTGTTTTAGTAAGCCAGAGTATGAAAAATAAATATCCTGACCTGTTTGACTGGAAGATGAACAGAATACCATGGCAGCATGTGACTGTGGGATAGGCTCCAGCACCCCCCATGACCCTTAATTGGATAAGCAGAAGAAGCTAACTGAATGAATGAATGAATGAATGGAAGTCCAGCTTTATTTTCTAATGGAATAAAGACTGAAGATAAGCCAACATCCAGTGCTAAAATCATGTTTCTGTCTTTGCATTACGCCTACACAGAAATACCATTAAAGTTCTTCACACCATCAGCTACACATTCAACATGCCAAAAACATTTACACACTCATTAATGTTTACACCCCTGGCTGTACCTCAAGCTGCGACTATAATATTAATTTCTATGTAGCGGTATCTATGTATATCTATCCACAAAACTCCTGTAAATAATTGGTGTTTGTGGTGGAGAGCAACAGTGTGAAAAAGTCACTGATACCCAGTCTATTAACTTGTTGACACTTTGGGGTCGGTCTGACTCTGGGCTAATGTGGAGTGTGACCGAGCAGAACCATCTTCATTATCCCGGCGTAATGTTTCATTGCTTCAGGCTTGTGCACTGATGGCCAGCCACCCACTTCTGTCCCAGTACCTCTTTTCTACTACTGCCCCCTGTAAATATTTCTTTTAACATGTGGTTATAAACAACTGCTTGACATTTTTTTATCTATGTAAATATGAAAAAACTGACTGATTTCAAGTTTATTCTCCCCTTACATTCATCCATCCATCTCTTTCTTCTGTATTTCTCTGTACCATCAGAGCTTTATTGCATCATATTTCTTTGGTGTGCATTCATATTTCTGCTCTCATTTTGCTTTGCCTTGAGATGCTGCCATCTGTCTGCATCCGTTGGCCTGGTTGCTCTTGTATTATTTGTACATCTTCTTCACAATTTTCCAGGGCTAAATCACAGTTGCTGTCTATAATTTGCGCTTTCCTCTGACTTATTTTGTCATCTTCGCACTTTGAGGTTTTTCAGATCATTTTAACGTAACAGACTTAGCCAGCAGAGCGTCTCTTGATAGCTGAAAAGAATTTGTGATTGACACCCACTGGAAAATACTATATTTCCATGTCAAAAGAGACAGTTATGTATTACTCCTATGTGAGAAATCAGAGCTAGAAAGCTCAAAATTGCATGCCACGCTTCTAGCAGTAATAAAATTTCAGTATTCTTAGCTTTAGCAGGGTGTCACGGGAACACAGTCTGTGAAACATGTCCCCATTTTACTTTATTTGCATTCTTGATCCTTATTGTAAATCACTGCACATCTACACGAGCTGTGCCAATTAAAGTTTGTGGAGTAAACAGCTTCAGAATCATTATGCATTAGAGGCATAACAAGCAATGTGATGCTGTCCAGAAGAATCTCTCTCTGCCTTTCCACAGTTTTCAGAGACTGTCATTTTGTCACTTGCTCTGTCAAAAGCTCTTAAATCAAGCCAGCATGGATGCATTAAAAAAAGATTAAATACCACAAATGTAAGGAGCAGGAAGAAAAAAGCAGTAAAACTCAACCAGGTGCACACAATCGATTTAAATACAAAACATGACCTTTATAATGCATCCTCCATAATTTACTGAGACTTTCACGTTCTAATAAGGTATAAATGCTGCAGCCTAATCTTTGAAGTACACATTTTTTTCTGCTGGATTCAAGGAAGTCACTGAAGGAGAAAAAACAATAATAAAAAATGAATGTGTAAAAGTTTTTTTGTTTTTGTATACCAAAATCAAAGGAGCAATTCGGGGGGAAAATCATAGATAGATATTCTGTGATGTATTGCCATTGATCAAATTATGCTGTTCTTGTCTGGAAAGTTTAAATCTATTAAATAAGACAAGTAGTCTAACGATGAGTTGGTAGTGCTGACTTCTGCATTATAATTGAATCTTCAGATGTCAATGGCAAAGTGGTTGAACTTCAAATATCATCATCACTTTATTTACATGTTTACATATTTTAAGTTCCCCAAACTTTGTATCAAAACTGTCATATTAAATATATCTGATAAATCAAAGTTGAAGTTTAATTAAAATAATAATAATAACAATAATGGTAATGAATAAATCTGGTATTTTTTAACAGTTTAAAATGCAAACTTTCAAGAAGCTTTTATGCTTACAAACTGTGTGGGTGCAATTGAGATTTGATTCAGAGGGGATGATTCAAAGTCACTAAGGCACTCCCTTGTTTAAAACTAAAATCCAGCCATTTCAATCTATACTTAAGCGACAGAAATGGACATAAAGAATAAACTTACTTTACTAAAACATTGTATCCCAATGCAGTGCCCTTGCTCTTAAGGTGCAAAAAAAACAAGAAGAAAAAAGGTCTTTTTGCTCACTAGTAAGGCATGCAGCTGCACATGATGTGTCAACACAGCCTCCTGCTAGGTTGTACACTCTCAGCTAGTGTGACGTGATAAAGACCATCCTCATGTTCTCTGCTGTAATTGGAGGAGGCTACAGTCCATTCTTTCTTAAGGTCAGTCTTGTTGAACCTGCAGGAGAAGATGTTCAGCTGAATGACAAAAGGAGGCAAGGTCTGGTAGTCCGAGGTGTAACTAAGCTTATACACAAAAAGCCAACATGCTAGCAGTGACAATGTAATAATCTGCCTTTAAATAATGTATTTTAATTCCCAGCATTTTACATGTACACCAAAGCTATAGTTATGATTAGTTAGGCATGTCACAGAAAATGTGCACATGATAAAATGAACGGCAGTGTCACAATTATAGGGCTTCCAGGCAGAATTTCTGGGACTGCTATTTATTTAGAGTAAGGCACTGGCTAAAGTTTTGGGAAAAGAGGACAATGTTTGTGTTAACGTAAATGTATTCACACATTATAACATGAAATCTTTCCTACTGAAATTTCTTTAGTTTGGTTGCATGTGCAGCAGTGATGACACTAGCAGAGAGCTTTTTCCAGGGCTTCTTTTTCAGAAGGACTCTTTTTCAATTGACCGCCCTTAAAATGTGAACGCTAGAAGTACTGACCAAGTGAGGGAATGTTGCATGGGTTTCAATAAAGCTTTCTAATCAGGATACAGACAACTGCAAATAACGGAAAAAAGAAAAAAGAAAAAAGAAATTAGAATATGTGTTGTAGTAGCTCCTGAACTCTTCCACAAGCCTTAAAAATTATTCAGTGTTTTCCTAATCCTAAACAAATACATTAAAGCGTATTTGCACATAATTCCACAGTGGTGACATCAAAGTATTACAACAAAGCTTAGAGTGTGCAAATATACAGGTAACTTAGATAATATTAATATTATAATCAATAATTTTAACCTGACTGATGAAATTCCAGTCTTGAACTGCTGTTCTAGATGCTGCTTTGACTTTTTGTATTTACCAATGTGATCATGGTATCATTCTTGGAGTTCTTAATCAAAACAACCTAAAAAAGCTTAATGGCTTCCTCATAGTGTGAAATAGACTGAAAATAACACCCATCAGGCTAGAATGGAGCTCCCAGGGAGACTCAGTTTTTCTAATTATTTGATGTCAAATTTCACATGTTAAGGTCGTTTAACGTGACATTCTCCCCACTACTTGTAAAGCTTGTTTACTCGTAGAAGTACAAGCTGGTCCTATGACACCCTGACAATAACAATCACTTGTTCTTTGCTCTTCAGTTTGTCACCCTTAATCAATTTCACCTGTTGTGATTGCCTGAAATGCCAAAAGGTCTTTGTTGTGTTTGACATGACTGTGCTGCTGATGAGAATTTTCAACTGTAATGATTAGGATATTTTTTTTCAACTGGGTTTGTTTTTGAGTTGTTTTTGACCTTCAGGTGTATGTCTGTTTGACTTTAAAATGTAAAATAATAGATGATGTAGCTTGCATGCTTTTATTTTCTCAAACAGTCTCGAAGTTCTGCAGTATTTGAACTTTTTCCCCTCTTTTCTCAGGTTTATGACTGGTCTCTCTGTGCAATGATTCCCTTTGCACGGGTCCCGTAGCTAATCAAAGCCTCTCTTTCTGCTTAGCTGTCATGCACACAAATTCCCAACAGCACATCCTTATTAGCCCTGAGTTTAAAGCGCACCAAAGTCAACTGACAGGCCCTCCAGGCCCCACAAGAGCAATTCTTAAGAAGTGTTTCATTCTGTGTCTGTCAGACACATCTGAATCTGAGTTGATGACTTTGCATCTTGAGTATTCCTCCTCCCACCCTGGCATATGTATTCATGGTGTAATAATTTTATTGGAGGTGGGTGTCAGCTACTTTTTATGGCAGCTATAATAATTTTGACCTGAGCAAGGTCAAATTTGAGCTGAAGATCAAACAAAATCTTCCCAGAGACATTTTGATAACATCAACAGTAAGTGTCCTACTTGCCCCCGGAAACTAGATCCATGTTTCAGTGTTTTGGTGGCAGCTGATAAGCCACTGAGGTGCATGGATTTTTAAAAAAAAAAATATACCTCAGGGTTTAAGTGAACTGATGTTGCCGTAAATGGATAATCTCCTAAAGAATGAAATGACTCTCTTGACAGCTGAAACCCCAAACTTAAAAAACCCATGTATGCTGTTGCCATCTCAAGCTGTGGGAGGAAAACATAAACTACTGCGTATATCTGCAGGGTTTGGGGTGTTTTGCTGTTTTCATTTAAAAATTTAAATTTGAGGATTAGTCTCTGATTTTCAAGTGGGTCCTCATTAGAATAAGCTACTGAAAGATGCCTGAAAGATGTGTGAGCTGGAGAAGTGTGCTGCTGGAAACATTAAATATGCTTTTAATGGCTGCATCGGGAGGATATTTGTAAATTATGGCTCTGTCTCTTATGTTGAACCAACAAGCTGACTGACTTTTCATTTTAGTAAAAATGATTGTTTCCAAAGATCATAAGTGTGCTGTTTTTGAAATGTTTTTTCATAGTTCCAGGTTTCATGCAAAATTGAATTATATCAGTTTAATAGCTGTTACATAAATGGACTTTACAGCTTTCAGAAAAAAGTTATTTCCAGTTTAAACTTGTGATTTGACTTGCCCTCAAGGTCTTTGCACTTTGCTTTGACTAGACTCAGACGTGGTTTTGAGGATACGTAATGTTTTGAAACTCACGTGAATCCTGTAAAGCTCTCTGTAGGTGTTCTTCCTGCTGTGAGCATCTATGCGCTCACACCAGAGCTTATTCTGTTCTTTGGCGGTGACAAACCAATGGATTATTCAATACTATAATGAATGAGGTGTCACAAACATTAAGCTCTGCTGTTGGGCAGAATGATTTCTCTCTGTCTGGCTCTGCCTAGCTATACATTGCTCTTATTGATTATGATGAGACTTTCTCCTCCAGTTATTACAATATTGATCTCAGACAGATGCAGAAGAACAGAGTGAATAGACCAGGAAAGTTTCAGAGGCTGAGAAAGTAAGAGCAGAGGCAGCAAGAAGAATTGATGGATGGAGGGCACATACCAGCACACTAAGCTAATTTTGGTATTTCATAAAAGATCAGTCCAAAGTGATTCTAATTTTGTTTGCTTGGTTTATTTTGTTTTGAGGTCTGTATTGTGGGAGGTGCCAGACGAGGTTAGTGTAAAGTCTTCTATAAAGACTGATCGATATGGCATACTTTATTTTATTTTATTGTATTTATTCATTTATTTTTGTAGGAACTTGAACTCAGATTTTTCTTTTTGTATACTCGATGCTAAAACAGCCTTTTTACACTCTTCATTTAAGGAAAACTAATTTATAACTCTTGTCCATTGTAGCCAGTAACTGTTAGCTGGATTTTAAAAGCCACTTTTCCCAAAGGGATGTTCAAAAGTGAGAACACACTGAGACATAATTGTCTCCAAACTACAGTTCCTTAGCCATTCAAGGTTTCCTCCAAAAGTGAGTGATTGAGTCATCCAGTGTACTTAGATGTTAAAATGGCTAATTTTCAAGCAGATTTGTGTTTTTATTTTGAATTCATTTATTTATTTTTTTACTTTTACAACCTGGAATGAAAAACAACTCTAGCCCTATAAATAATTTTCTGTTCCATGGCAAATCACTCACTCACTCATTTAGATTTAGTTCATGCTTAAAGTTAGGCATTATTAAATGAATGGCCACTCTGAGTTACAGATGGGTTCTGTTTTGTCTAGTTCAGCATTCAGCTGCACTAAAATACATTCCATCCTCCAGCAAATCATCTGTGCAGTTTCTCCAGTGAGTACATTTTAGCTTTTTCTAGGTCTCAACCAAACATAGTCATAATGATTTTTAAGCAATCTAAGATAGCAACAACCTGAATGCTCAAGTCCACAAAGAAATTGGTGATGTCATGGTGACTCAATTTGTTGCTTTGGTTTGTAAAGGATGAAGTTCTTGATGTCAGCTATACATCTTCGGCATTTTTTGGAGTTATCTGTTGTTAACCCTGGAGCTTTAGTGCATTCATGTTCTCATTTTGTACAACACCTGCAAAATGATGAAAGACATTTTCTTAAGCTGTATGTTGAGCTCTCAGGGATACTATACACAACATTTTTTAGATATATTTGTTGAAAAGAATCTGAAATTTTGGGTTGGCAGTTTACATGAAAGAATGTTGTATCTGCAAAGACATTCTTTAACTTCAGTGATATGCCACACATCAGAAATTACCACAAAATGGATTGGTCCTTTCTTATACAGTATTGGTTATGCACCACTGGATTTGATGTATGTCCTTAAAAAGCAATCAGCATTTGGGAGGACTCGTTGTACCATTAAGTTTCTATACCATGTACAAAGTAGAAGCTACTTTATAGAAGCTTGGGTTTTACACTGGTTCACAATTTTACTCATGAAATTTGACAACTGTTAAAGCCATTAAAACAGTGCAGCCTCTCTTTTATGGCTCACATGTGGCAGTGGAAATATGTCATTTTATACTGAAAATACAGGTGAGTTTCATGATTATCACATTTTTGTATCTGACCTTCTAAATAAGTTGGTCTCAAGACTATATTCTGATCAAACTCCTCAGGGCTCCCATATGTTTTGTACTTAATTTCGATGGCCTTGAGTAGTCTGTATGCTTTTGCCGAGGTTGTCCTCAGTGTGTCCCCAACTGTCTCATTTCACTTTGTCTCTAAACATAAACTACAGTTAAAAAGTCGTTGGAGGATTGCATCACCCTAGTTCATTTCTGTGGCTGTGTGCTCCCTCAGTAGAGCTTGGTAAAGCAGAGAGCTGGTCTCTCTCCTAACTCAGCCTCCCCTGGTGTGCGACCTCAATTACAGAGGCAGAGAGATTATGGGTCAGAATTAATACCACTCTTAATCTGTACACTCCTCTCCAGCTCCTTCTATCTGCTCATATCCACTGTCTTTAGTGTCTTGATTCAATGCCAGTTTAATAAACACAATATAGTTTGATCATTCTTCCATCAAATGTGCAAAGACATCAAGTTTCTTCACCTTACTTGGTCTGTAGGTTTAATTTATATTTTCACAGTACAGCACTGATTTTTGGCTGGCAACTTTCCCAGCATTTTTCTTAACAGTCTCAAACAGTTTAAGCAGTCATTCTCAGATGATTCTGCTTTCTTTTTGTTTTTGTTTTGAGCTTCTTACCTTAACTTTTCATCTTTCAAATTTTAAAAGTTTTTGAAAAGTACACTTCAATCACACTTTTGTAGCGACAGTCGCTCAAACAGTGTTTGTTCTCAGATCTTCACTTTGTGTCCATTTAGAAAATGATTTTCCTGCATTTTTCCAGCCTCTTGCTATGACTTATTTGTCTTTCAAATGTAATGTGTTTCTTTTAAAATATACGTTTGCATAAAACAAACAGCACAGTTAAAATGTCACTTTGTCCACCATAGCCTCCTACACATTTGCCTCCTACTCAAAATGTCCCTGGTTTGCAACTGGGAGGAGGCACAAGTCCAGTCAGTGTGCCCTGAGTGCCAGGCCCAAGCCTGAATAAATGTAAGAGTTGTGTCAGGAAGGGCATCCGGTGTGAAATATGTCCAAAATTGCATATGCAGATGCATCTGTTCTGATGACCCTTTGGAGAAAAAGACAGAAGCCGGAAATATCTTCTTTGTGTTTAGTATATGCATTTTTACTGCTACAAGTAATTTTGTCTTCTTTTTCAAGAGCACTGTTTGAGGTGGAGCATATTTTTATTAATGTTTGTCTGTTTGTCTGTCAGGAAGATTATGCACAGCTGCTACCAAAACCTATCAAATTTAATGAAACATAGTGGAAGAGTGGGCAAAACATACTTTAGCGTTAAGATGTATTTCTGTAAAACTGTGATACAGGATTGTGGCCTTACATCAGGAAGGTTCTCTAGGTGCCCTTCTAGTTTTTTCCATTATCAAAGCAGAATTGAAGCAAAGGCATGTTTTTATTGTTTTTGTGTTTTTCGTATGTTTGTCTTTCCCTGAAAAAGATTATGAAGGAAAAATGATAAAAGATTATACAGAAACCATATGGCCAAATATCATGAAACTTGTTGTAGAAGTAGAGGATGACCAAAGAAAGAAATATTCTCTTTTATTTAAAAGAATTTTTAAGTTTTGTTTGTCAGAAAGGGTGAAAGTCAAGGATTTAAACATTTGTCTTTCCAAATTTTGATTATGTTAATTCTTTTCCATTTTTTACATGCTAATGAAATTGGCTATGAATGTTGAATTAGTACACTTTTCAATTCAAGATTACACATGTGACCAAAAGCACTCAGTAAAGTGGTAACTAAATGATGTTGAGGCTGAGGGGCATTTGTTTACAGGTAATTTTACCATTTACAGACATTAAAGAGTTGTCTGTTCCCATGTAATGAATGTGGGAGCATTTTATTACTGTTCTCTTACTTCAGGCTTTTCCACATAAATAGCTAGATAGTGCAAAAGAAAGGCTGTTAGAGTGTATTTCTGCATTTATGTTAGTGTCCATGTTTATGTCTGTGTGATTAAAGGAGAGGGGGGAGGTGGAATGGAGAGGATAGTAAGAACAAAAAGAAGAGAAAACCCACATCTCTTGAAGAAAGAAGGATTTACAGCTTTAAAGCCTGTGGCTGTATCTTCACCTCTGAGATATCCCATCTTCCCTTTTCCACGCCCATTCTTGTATCCCTTCATCCCACCCGTAATGCTCCACATTCACAGACATTTTGCTGTGCTCCCTCCATTCCTTCTATCTCAGCAAGGAGGACCAGAGATGAATCCATTAAGTTGCATAATTTACCCTCAAAGCAAAAGTCTCAAAAAGGGCCTCTGCCATTGTATGTATTTCAATGGGGAGGAAGTGCTTTTGTGTAAACCTCACTCTACCAGACTGTACGCTTTTAATGTTTGACCACTGGCCCTGGTGTACTCAAAGGTCCAAAACTTCAATGAGGAATCAGCTGACTTTTGCCCTGACATGACTTTTATTAAATGAGGAAATCACAAACTGCTACACATACAAATGCATTTAACCTTGAAAATGTTTCTTTCTATAATTCTCTTGGGTATATTACTTAGTCTCTTGGTTGTTCCTACAGTATAATATTGTACATTAAAGAGTCAATAGTGTCAATATTTCGAGGAACAAAAGGGCTGTCATGAAGCAGCAAAAGTAAGTGCAGTGACATCATCGGAGACACTCTATGGCTGGCATTTGTAATGTCATAACACTTACATTTTGTGTGTATATGCAAGGGTAGCTGTAGCAGTGCATTTGCTTTTTCTACTGTGTGTAGGTGTGTGCATGTTCTTGCATGTGATTGTGACAGTGCTACATGATTAAAAGCACTTTAAAAATCATGTTGGGTTTTAAATCTCAAGGTGAAGAGTCGACGGTCTCAAAATAGACTGAGACTTTAAAGTAATGCTAGTGGCTCTATTAGACCGCACTCAGGCATAGCTATGTGTTGGGCTAAATACTACCAGGCCAACATGCCCACAATCAAATTGTGAACACAGTGATGTTAAGCAGTTATAATTTTTGCCATCTATACCTTGGACATGAAAGTTATATTTTTGGTTCTGTTTGTTTATCAGTTTGTCTGTTTGTTAGTAGAATTATACAGAAAGTTGCTGACAGATTGGAACAAAAATTTTACTTGTGCTGGAACTTGGTGAGACGTTTGGATCCACATTTGAAGCCATCTGAAGAATTCTTCAACATTGAAACATAGGACAAAATGCTGCATTATACATCGTATCTCAACAAATACACTAAATTAAAAAAATACAAATTTGCAAATATCAGGATTAGAAATGAGTACATCAGAGAGACAGCTCATGTTGAGAACCTTGGAGACAAAGTCAGAGAGGTGAGAGGCTGAGATGGTTTGGACATGTTCAGAGGAGGGACAGTGGATATATTGGACAAAGGATGTTGAAGATGGAGCTGCCAGGCAGGAGGAGAAGAGGAAGACCACAGAGAAGATTGATGGATGTAGTGAAGGAGAACATGTGGAGGGTTGGTGTGAGGGAAGAGGATGCAATGGATAGGATGAGATGGAGGCAGATGATCCGCTGTGGCGACCCCTAACGGGAACAGCCGAAAGAAGAAGAAGAAGGGGCAGGAGGCGCTCACTGATTCCTGTTAAATATTATCCATACATTACGGACAAACAT
>VUQH01089623.1:0-20060 GCA_015106775.1 Etroplus canarensis | reverse complement strand
GGAGAGAAGAGGAATGAAAGTCAGTAGAAACAAGACAGTACATGTGCATAAATGAGAGGGAGGCAGGAAATGGTGAAGCTGCAAGGAGTAGAGGTAGTGAAAGTGGATGAATTTAAATACCTGGGGTCAACCATCCAAATAAACGGACAGAGCACAAGAGAGGTGAAGAGGACTGTGCAGGCAAGATGGAGTTAGTGGAGACGAGTGTCAGGGGTGCTTTGTGACAGGATAGCAGCAAGAGTGAAAGGGAAGGTTTACAAGACAATAGTGAGACATGTCAGGATGTATGGTTTGGAGACAGTGGCACTGACAAAAAGACAGGAGGCAGAGCTGGAGGTGGAAGAGTTGAAGATGCTGAGATTTTCACTGAGAGTGACCAGGAGGGACAAGATTAGAAATGAGTACATCAGAGGGACAGCGCAAGTTAGGAAGTTTGGAGACAAAGTCAGAGAGGTGAGGCTGAGATGGTTTGGACATGTTCAGATATATTATATTGGACAAAGGATGTTGAAGATGGAGCTGCCAGGCAGGAGGAGAAGAGGAAGACCACAGAAAGGGTTCACAGATGTAGTGGAGGACATACAGAGGGTTGGTGTGGGGTTGAGAGGATGCTGGAATAGGGCGAGATGGAGACAGATGATCTGCAGCCGAAAGAATAATAAGAAGTACAAGTAATCCCTGTGAGCCAAAAGCTTAGGTTATATGCACTTTTCTCTACCTCTGGCACAGTATGGAGTCACTGAGAGTGGCTTGTTATGGTCATCTCAGGAACACAGTACTCCCTGTGAGGCTTGCTAGCCTTAGCTGATGACTTCATGCTCCATACTCTTATGCAAATTAGGTTACTTCTGGTTTCTCACTCAAAAAAACCCCAAACAAACAAACAAACAAACACAAAAAAAACCACAAAAGGTATTGTCCACAATGCTTCTAAATCCAAAGTCCAAAACTAATGAGAGAGGCCACTGTGGCTATGTCCATCTTTTATATGCAGTCTATGGTTAAAATGCAAAAATAATCCAAATTTTATTTGTACTATTTATAATCTCAATTTCCATCAGTTTCCATCACTTCCTGTGGTGGGGGAGAGGGGCCCACGGAAGAGAAGAACAGAGCTAAGTGGAAGGGATGTTCATCAATGAGTGGATACAGATACAGCTCACACTTCCACTTTACCACCACAAAACATGGTCAGGATGACAGTGCCATTGTCCTGAACAGCTGGGATATTTTCCCAACAATGGCCTGACACAGGCCCTGCAACCTGCCCCAGTTTTAGTCAGCAAAATGAAAAAGGAAGTTTTCACAGGACTCTGTGGAGTCGTGTGAAAAACTAAGTCCACCCTTTCTGCTTCCAGAGGAATTAAGAGAGAAAATGGCAGTCATGTGTTGTTAATCAAATGGACCTGATTAACTGATCAGCCAGTGTGACCACCTCTATAAAGGCAGAGTTTTGGCAGTTTACGGGTCTGGTATATTTAGGTGTGTTAACACCATGCCACAATCTTCCCAGGAGGATGTCCCAGCAAGTTCGCCCCACGGTTTGAATCTGAACAAACCACAAGACTTCTGGAACAATGTCCTTTGGACAGACCAGACCAAAGTGGAGATGTTTGGCCATAATGCACAGCATTGCATTTGGTGAAAACCAAAACACAGTATATCAACATGACCACCAAGTGTCAAGCATGGTGGTGGAGGGGTGATGATTTGGGCTTCTTTTGCAGCCACAGGACCTGGACACCTTGCAGTCTTTGAGTCAACGATGAACTCCTCTGTATAACAGCGTCTTGTGGAGTCAAATGTGAGGCTGAAATTGGGTCATACAACAGGACAGTGATGCCAAGCACTGCAGAAAAAGAAAAGAATCAAGGTGTTGCAATGGCAATGCAATGTTGCAAAGCTCAACCTGCCCGCAAGCATCCATTACCTGAAGCAACATTGTAAAGAAGACTGAGCAAAACTTCCTCCACAAAGATGTGAAAGACTGATAAAGTCATACAAAAAATGGTTACTTCAAGCTACTGCTGCTAAAGGTGGGTCTACGAGCTACTGAATCATGGGGTGTACTGCATTTTTCATAGGGCAGCATGTTTTCTAAGAATTCCCTTTGGCCAGATTGAAATGAAGCCCAGAAAGCATAGATTTAATTATTTATTGGTCAAAGACGGTTTTATAAGATTAAATTGAGCTAAATTTAATGGTTATTAGAATCATGCAGTTCAGGGTAATATGTGCAAAACCAGCAGTGCCAAGACTAAGAAGATTAGGATGATTAAAAATACTGATCTTTATGAGTTGTAATGGCAGTTAGAGTTAATACACTACATGAACAAAAGTATTGGGTCACATTACACCATTAGGAGGTGTTATGACATCCCATTTTAGTCCATAGGCATTATATGGAGTAGGTCTCCCCTTTGCAGCTATAACAGCTTCAACTCTTCTGTGAAGGCTTTCCACAACATTTTGAAATGTGTCTGTGGGAATTTTGCCCATTCATCCAGAACATCATTTGTGAGGTCAGACATTGATGTTGCATGAGAGGGCGTGGCTCACAATCTCCGTCCTAGTTCATCCCAAAGGTGTTCAGTGTAGTCGAGGTCAGGGCTCCGTGTGGGCCGGTCGAGTTCTTTCATACCAAACTCATTCAACCATAGGCATAGTCATGCTGGAACAGAAATGGGTCTTTCCCCAACTGTTCCCAAAAAGTTAGAAGCATAGAATTGTCCAAAATGTTGTAGCAAGCTGAAGCATTAAGATTTCCCTTCACTGGAACTAAGGAGACCAGGTTAACCACAGAAAAACAACCCCATAGCATTATCCTTTCTCCACCAAACTTTACAGTCGGCACAATGCAGTCAGGCAAGTAACGTTCTCCTGGCGTTTACGAAAACCAGACTCAACCATCAGACTGCCAGATAGAGAAATGTGATTCATTACTCCATAGAACATTTTTCCACCACACCAGAGTTCAGTGGTGACGTGCTTTACTCCACTTCATCAGAGGCTTTACATTGTACTTGGTGATGTAAAGCTTACATGCAGCTGTTCAGCCATTAAGCTCCCGGTGCATAGTTTTTGTGCTGATTTTAATGTCAAAGACAGTTTGGAACTCTGCAGTTACTGAGTCAGCACAGTGTTGACAACTTGTCAGCACTCGGCAACCCCACCTTGTAACTACGGAGTCTACCACTTTGTGGCTGAGTTGCTGTGGATCCTAAACGCTTCCACTTTGCAATAAAACCACTTACAGTGGACTATCTAGGAGGGAAGAAATATCACCGTCTTATTACAATAGTGGCATTTTCTACAGTACCACACTGGCATTTGTTGAGAACTTGTAAAGGCAGACTGCATGGCTAGGTGCTTGATTTTATACGCCTGTGGGAATAGGACTGAATGAAACAGTGTATTCAGTGACTGACAGGTGTGAGCCAGTACTTTCGTCTATACAGTGTACTTATTAGTATCTAATTTCATTATGCATCGCTAATTTTACAAAGTCTACTCTGAACACAATGACTGAATATAAGAGGATTACCAATTTAAGAAAGGCTGATTTCATCCTCTTGCCCCTTGTAGCAGCATGTCTGGAATTACTGTTATTCTCTATAGATACTTTCAAGATTATGATTATATATATATATATATATATAAAATTACAGAATTAAGAATGTCTTCTATTTAAAATGGCCTTTTCAGACTTTTCCCTCAATTGGTGCTTATTCTTATGAAACACTGCATATTTTTATATCTTTATGCCTACAAATTACTCTGATGTAACCATCTGAAAATTAAAATCCAGTGATTGAACTTCCTACAACTCATACATGTGCAGTGTAACCGGGTCCCTTAGCATTAAAAAGTTTTTTTTGTCTTTTTTTAAGCTTTGAAAAGGGACCCAGAACTTTAAAATCCATAACTTTTCACCTAAAAGTCTCACAACTTTTGACCTGTGAGTCAAACCTGAACTTATGAGTGCTTTCTGGTTTCTAGGGCGTTTTTGCTCTTTAGAATGATGATCCTTGTTGGATGAGCCTGGACATGCCTGCCGGTGCTCACCATGTTCCTGGGGTTTGACATGAGGAAGTGCTGAGCCACATGAGCTGGCAGCAGGTTAAACAGGATTCTCTTGTTGTCCAGCTTCACCTTTTCCATGTCGTCTCTCTCCTCCTCTGCCTGGATGTCATCAGCCATCACGCAACACACGCACACACAGAAAGAGAGAGAGAGAGAGAGAGAGAGAGAGAGAGAGAGAGAGAGAGAGAGAGAGACGAGGGGATCCTTTAAAAAGTGATTTTCTCCATTCTTAATGCTATGAAGCTTTACTGGAGCTCAAGACTCAAAGAGGAGCTGTAATTGCTGGCCTTTATCACTAGAGGGAGATAATGATTTGCAGACAAGACAAACATGCACTCTCCTTCCTAAAATAGAAACACCCAGGCTTTGATGATCCACTGAGACAATGCAAGATTGAGCATGCACACTAAAGAAAAAACATGCATTATAATAACCAATTCCTGGCTAAACAGAATCCTAGAAGCAGCAGCAGGTCTTTAATTGTGCAAATATCCACACACCTGAGTTGCCCAGAGATAGTCGAGTCGCAGCTTAAGGTCCAGTTGTCTCGAATGAAGGGCCAGAGCTCCAGAAAACAGCAAAACTGCCAACACAGGGTCATAACCTCGTGTGTGGAGAAAGCCACCGCTGGAAGATGCAGACACAGATGTTTTTTTTTTTTAATATATATGTATGTGTGTATATATATATATATATATATATATATATATATATATATATATATATATATAGTAGAGGTAGAGGCAATTGCTAAAATACAAGTCTAGTACTCAGCAGGTTCTAAAATGATTTAAATCGAACCTCAGTTGTAAAAATATTACATATTCCACCGTGTTACCAAGGAGGTTATGTCTTCATAAGCAAAAAGTTCTTCCAAAATTTCTGAACATTTTGCCATGACATTTTTTTGGACAGGTGGGGTGTGCTACAAGTAAAAAAAACTGTCAAATTCTGGAGGTGATCCAGAGCACAGTCTTGATCTGGGATTTTTTTTTTTTTAAAGAACTTCTTTTTTTTTTTTTACCATTGCAGGGTAGAAGCAGTTTCAAGATATGTGATTCCACCTTACTAACCGCTGTAGTGATTGCATAAAAATGACAGTACAGCATCTCTATATGGTTTGCCACACTCTATTCTGCTGATTCAGCAGAGTGCAGACAGATTTTACATTTCTTCGTGTGGATCCAGAAGAAAGCTACCATTATGAAAATTGTTTTTTCTTGAATAACTTTCATACTAATAATGATATCGCTGTGATTCCAAGTGGCAGAGGTAGGTTTTCATGGTCAAAGAATGACAGTATGGGGGTAGAGTTATTATTGTACTATGATTTCAGGTGTAATGGTATCATAGGGTGAGACTCTGTGGCCTTGGGGGAGGTTTGTGCTCTCTGAGTGCATCTACAGTAGTTTAACAAAAATGAAGCCAAAATGGAGAAGCAATGTGTGAAACATCAAGCACACTACGTGATTCACTAGCTTGTAGGACCACTGCAGCAATAACTTTAAATATTAATTTTCTGTATGACTTCAGTCTCTCACATTGTTGTGGAAGAATTTGCCCCACCCACAGCATTTCAGCTGAATTAAGGCTTTGACTAGGCTATTGCAACACCTTGATCCTTTTCTTTTTCATACATTCTGTTGGTTGCTGATGTGCTTTGGATCATTGTCCTGTTGTATGACCCAATTTCAACCTCACATTTGACTCCAGAAGACTTTGGTATACAGAGGAGTTCCTGGTGTACTCACTAGCTGTAAAGTGCCCAGGTCCTGTGGCTGCAAAACAAGCCTAAATCATCACCCCTCCACCACCATGCTTGACAGTTGGTGTGAGGTGTTTATGCTGATATGGTATAACTTTTCAGATTTAAGCTGTCTTGCCATGTTCTTTTTAGAGAGAAGAGGCTTTCTCCTGGCAACCCTTCCAGTCAATTCATAATTGTTCATACAAAAACTGAGTAAAGAAAAACCGAGCTGATTAATGGGGGCTGAAGCAGAAGCCCAAAACACAAAGTTCATAAGTAAAATAGCAAAATCCAGAAAACTGTGGGAGAGCTAAACAGATGTAAAGAAAAAGGCTGAAGGGAAAGACTGGACTTTATTAATGCTTAAGATGATCGGGGGATTGAGCACAGGGGAGTAAAAAGACAGAGGTGTAGGCACTCAGGATAGTGTGACAGGGGAGAAATTCATTCAGTCATCTTCTTCTGCCCTTGAGCCTATCCCAGCTGTCATGGGGCGAAGGGCAAGTACACCCTGGACAGGTTGCTGGTTGGTCACAGAGCCAACAAAGAGAGACAAACAACCATTCATGCGCACATGCCTACAGTCAATTTAGAATCGCCAGTTAAACTAGCACCCTTTGAATGTCTTTGGACCGTGGGGGGAAGCCGGAGCACCTGGAGAATAGGCACACAAGCACGGAGAGAACATGCAAACTCCAAGGATAGCCGACTGTTGGATTTAAACCCAGACTCTCTTACTGTGAGGCAACAGTGCTAACCACCATGCCACCCATGACAGGGGAGAAAATAAAACTAAACTAGAAAAGCACTCAGAGAGTGCAGACCTCCGCCAAGCACACGCAGACGCTGTGAAGTCACGCTTTCTTTTGCGCATGCATGTCACTTCAGGGCCGGAGACTGTTCACCCTGGAGTCGGTCGCATTTAAATTATAAAGTCATGATCCCATCGCCCGAGTCTTCCCAAAATTTAATCACCTCTTCCTTTTATGAGGTCAAATAAAAAGAATTTCAGCCAAATCCATTCATAAGTTTTTGCGTTATTTTTCACACCAACGCAAACAGAAACACAACCTCCGCCATCTCGGCGCCTGTAATAAGGCACTAGACACAAAAGGCTACTAAAAAAACTACTAAAAAACAGGAGCTAAATACAACCATAAGGAAAAAAAAACTCAGGAAGATGAGTGAAACTGAAAAGACAGGGAAAAACTGAGGGAAGTAAAACACTTGAACTAACTAACTACAGTAACTAGAACTAAAAGCTTAAAATAAAGAATAAATGACACCATGAGGCAATCACAAAATAAGAGAACACTAAACTCCAAAACTCAAAACCCAGGAATTACGCCTATAACCCTTTCCAGGTTGATGAGCAGCAACAATTGCTTCTCTAAGATCAGTGCTGATGTCTTTCCTCCTCAGCATTGTGTTAACACACATCTGAACGATCCAGACCAGCAAACTATCAGAACTTCAGATTTTAGAGGTGCTCACAGTTGTTGATGATCAATTAATCAAGTGCATTTGATTATCAGCACCTGGCTGCTACTTAAGGGTGGACTTAATTTTTTACACACTACTTTGGCATTTGGGATTAGTTAGGTTGTATTTACCAAATTTTAAGACCTGCTAAGGGCCAGATGATTTTTTTCTTATGTCCTGATATGGAAAACCCTAGAATTGAAAGAGTATGTATGTATATATATGTATATATATATATATATACATATATATTCCACATCAGACAAGAACAGTCTTACCCCACAGCTTGGCGGTAACCGCTGGTCTCCATGACAACTGTGTAGGTGATAGAGAGTAGGAAGAGGAGCAGGATCTTGGGGAGCGACGAGACTCGGAGGTAAGGGATAATGGTGAGGGTGCCGGCCACACAGGACAGTAAGGCGTAGGCCATGTTGGGACAAGCCCCGTCCATTGCAGTGCTGTTGGCTTGTTCAACCCCCAAAGTGTCTGCAGGAATGTTCTCCTCAGAGCGGTTGGAGTTTGTGCTGACTTTACCCCAGGGAACGCAACCAACCTGGAAGAAAATAACCTTTGTTATTTATCCTCAAAACTCCAGACAAAATAAAAAAAATGATCAAGATAGAATAGGCTCTATTAACCAATTACACACAGGTGCTGCAGGTAACAGGTTAAATCCTTGTTGATAAAATCCAGTGGGGCTAACGTTAGGAAGCTGATTCCACAGTCTGGCAATCCGTGCACATGATTTATAGTTCCATTCCAACAGATTCTCAACTAAATATTTTATGACACGACCCCTGGGGTATGGAGCACCTCAAATGCATTAATAAACCATGAGCACAGCCTGGCAAACAAACCTGTGAATTTCAACCTTATACCCCTGTCTAATGTCAACAGCAAGCGAGTAATCCGACTGTTGTGACGTCTGTATGGTGAGTATCTAATATATGCACCTTGAGTATTTTTGGATAAATGGTTGAAAAAATTTCCTGTATGCAGAAAAGGGCTAGACTGATAAATACAGTCAGAAGTGATGCCAAACATAATGGATACGTGCGTAATTGATATGGGCAGTCAATTAAACAGATGAATAGAATAGCAGATAAATTATGAAGAAATTTAGAGATTATAGAATAAAAATGGTTTAATAAAAAATACGCCAAGCAAAAGAAAAAAGAAGACACACAGAAATGGGTTTTCACACATATGGGAACTGGTCTCTGTTTATTTTTTAACATTTAAGATATATAAACAAAGGCATTGAGCCACACCTCTTAATCACTGAATTCAGGTGTTTCATTCAGTCTCATTGCCACAGGTATATAAAATCAAGCAGTTAGCCATGCTGCCTGCCTATACAAACATCTGTGAAAGAATGGGCCGTTCTAAAGAGCTCATTGAATTTGAGAATGGCACTGTAAAAAGTCAGTTTGTGGAATTTCTTCCCTCTTAGATATACTATATATTATTTTTAAAAAGTATTGGGTCACCTACACGTAACACCTACAAGAGCTTTTATGGCAGTCCGTTCTAAATCCATAGGCATTAATATGCCATGAGAACATTGCCTGCCTGACAGCTCTATGCAACCTATAAAGTCTGGTAGAGGACATTTTGAACAATTCTATGCTTCTAACTTTGTTGGAACAGTTTGGGAAAGGCCCATTTCTGTTCCATTATGACTGTAACTCAGTGCATAAAGCAAGGTCCGACCTCAACCCCATCCAGCACCTTTGGGATGAACTGAAATGGAGATTGTGAGCCGGGCTCTCAGTGTCTGACCTCACAAATGAGCTTTTGGATAAATGAGCAAAAATTCCCACAGATACATTTCAAAAAGTAGAAAGCCTTTGCAGAAGAGTTGAAGCTGTTCTAGCTGCAAAGGGGAGACCTACTCCATATTAATGTTTATTGATTTAGAATGGTATGTCATAAAAGCTTCTGAAGGTGTAATGTGTAGGTGGCCAATGCTTTTTTCTTATAGTGTATAAAGGGCAGAAGTAACTTCCATGTCTGAAAAGTGAAGCCAACTTAGCTTGCATTCTTTTTTATGGCAATCAGGGGGCGTTAGCTTTGATTACAAAAAGAATTCTGGTCCTATAGATATCTATGGAAAAACTGAATACAATGTTATAAACTCAATAAAGTCTATCTATCTATCTATCTAGCTAGCTAGCTATGTGTGTTGTTCATTCCATGTTTCACTGTTTTCTCTCGCATGACTGTAAAGTGGGGGTCTGCAGAAACGCTCATCTTAAGGCTTCATAACAAGACTTCAGAAACCACTATGCAAGTGGTTATCTTTTATGCTGTCTGTGATTACATTAAGCATTAGCATAACAGTATTGCTTTAAGCATGTTAGTATGCTAAAGGGTAGCATGTAGCTCAAAGCTGCACGGTATAGCCTTACAGAGCAGCTTGCAGCTGGCTGAATAACAATGATGTAATAACAATTATTGTCATCATTCGGCATTAGCATTTTGCTCAAAGCAGCACTCCAGTCTCAAAGAGTTCCTAGCATGTCTGCAGATTTTATTCTTGTTGTAACTGTCAATAAAAGTTAATATCAAAGCATTATGCTGACTTAATAGCTTCATGGTACCAGATGAAAAGCTAACATTGTCATTGTGAACACAGCCACAAGCATGATTAAAGACTCAGTCTTGCATCTCAAGTGCTACTATTTAAAATTCACATTCATGGGCTTTTGACTTTGTATATTTTACATTACAAGCAGATCAAATTAGGCTCTAAGTCATCTTTGATATGTTGTAATCTTACACATATGCATGCTAAACGTTATAACAAGAAGGTCTGCCCATGACTAGCCCCCTGCTGCAACACCTGTGCTACATTTTATTTTAAATACCCACATGCACACACTGGAGGCTGAGTGACTTCTGAGACTAAAGCTGATGCCTACCAATTTACGCTTAAAATATTTTAATGGGTATTTTACATTTGAACAATTACTGCTTTATTCTTCTGAGACTCTGCAATACCATCTGCTCAGCTGTGATGCGTTATTCTGCCAACTCATGTACTGCAGGGACTGAAATGATGGCACTGTTTTCAACTGCTCTCACTCAAGCGTACTCTACTGTATCCACTACATATATAAAATTAATGGATACAGTGGTAACAGAGTGATTTTGGACACAAGCCATGACATCAAAGAAAATCAAAAAATGGAGTTTTAGTTTTTTGTTGTTTTTTTTTTATTTTCATTTTTTTAATCATTTCTTTATAATTTCATCCTGTTTTGTTGTGTGACTCCATGAAGCACTTTAAATCATTTTAAATGAAAATTTACTCCGTAAATGAATTTAAATCCATACAGTTAGGTCCATAAGTTTTGGGACATTGACACATTTTTTTTTTGGTAATTTTTCCTCTGTTCACCATCACAGGGGATTTTAAATCAGTCAAAAATGAGATTGAAGTGTAGACTTTCAGCTTTAATTCAAGGTGCTTGACAAGGAGTTGAGATCAGGTGACTGACTTGGCCATTTAAAAATATCCCATTTCTTTACATTTGACCAACTCATAGGGTTGCTTTTGGGCCGTTATCCAGTTACACTGTCAGTTTTGAAGCATTTGGGTGAATCTGAGCACAGAGTACACTTCAGAATTCATCCTGCTGCTTCCACCAGCAGTCACATCATTAATACACACTAGTGACCCAGTTGCATTCACAGCCATACATGCCCATGCCATAACATTGCCTCCACCATGTTTAACAGATGATGTGGTATGCTTCAGATCATGAGCTGTTCCTTTCCTTCTTCATACTTTTCTCTTCCCATCATTTATGTCCAAGTTCACCTCAGTTTCATCTGTCAGCTGGCTCTTTTAATGTTTACTGGCATATTCATGAACACATCCCCTGATTGTAAACTTTGACAATGACACACCTGTCACCCTGAGAGTGTTCTTGACTTGGCTAAATGTTCTGATGGGGTTTTTCTTGACAAAGTAAAGAATTTTGTGCTCATTCACTTTTAGTTGTCTTCTGTGGTCTTCCAGGCCATTTGGTGTTGCTGAGGGCCAATGCATTTCTTCTTCTGAGGAATGTTTCATATTGTAGATTTTGGCCACTCCTGAAGTTTTTGCTATATTTTTGATACGTGAACCTATGGCCTCCCTCTCTTCAACTTTCATTTCTTTGGACCTCATATTGAAAGTTTCAGTGAACAGCTACCACATGCAAATTCAACATATGGAATCATTCATTCATCTTCATGTCCAATTCAGGGTAGCGGGGGACGCTGGAGCCTATCCCAGCTATCACACGGCAAAAGGCAGGGTACACCCTGGACAGGTTGCCAGTCTGTCGCAGAGCCAACAAACAGAGACAAACAACCATTCACACACAATTTAGAATTGCCAATTAACCCCCATTGCGTGTGTTTGGAATGTGGGAGGAAGCTGGAACACCCGGAGAGAACACATGCAAACATGAGGAGAACATGCAAACTCCACACAGAAGGGGCAATTGCAGCCAGCTGTTGGATTTGAACCCGGACTCTCTTCCTGTGACCATAATGATAAAGTAATAAGCTTCACCTGATCATGAACCTGCTTGCCAGTCAGCTGTCCCAGTGCTTTTGAGCTCCTGAAAATGACTGTGTGCTGTGATAGACTGAAGCTGCTGCAGGCTTCCCTGCACTAAGCATTTCTTCTCCACCCACCTCTTTTCACCCCCACACATTTATATGCCGCTACTATGTATCATTAAATTAGGTCTTTCCCATAGTTTGTGTACCCCTTGTCTCTTTATGGTCTCCTTTTTCCTTTTCTCTTTCACCTCATCCCCAAACTGGTTGAGGAAGATGATTGCCCCTCCCTGAGCCTGGTTCTGCTGAAGTTCTCTTCCTGTTAAACGGGAGTTCCTCCTTCATACTGCTGTTCATAGGAGACTGTCTTATTATTGGGATTTTCTCATGAATATAGTAGGGTTTTTTCTTACACTATAAAGCACTTTGAAGTGACTTTTTTGTGAACTGGTGCAATGTAAAAAAAAAAATTGAACTGACCTGAACTGCAATTCCTAAAAAGTTAATGCAATTATTTTTTAAACCCTTTGAATTAAAGCTCAAAGTCTGCACTTCCATCATATTTTGACTGTTTGATTTAAAATCCACTGAGGCAGTGAACAGAGTCAGGACTACAAAAAAACAAAAATTAAAAAGTGTCACTGTTTCAAAAATTATTAAACTAACTGTATTAATATATACATGATATAATGTATATAAAAGGATCAAACACACACACTTACCACACAGGCCTGGGTAACAGAGTAGGTGAGTAGAACGAGGAAGACACACAGCACTGTTCGGATCTGGATGGTGAGGCAGCCTGGTTGGCACTAAAGCCGGATAAGAGGGAAGGTGAGGTTGGCAGGGGGGTTGGAAAATAGAACGAGTGAGTAAATGAAGCACCTGTTTATCTACTTTAAGTGCATTTTGGATGCATCATTAGCCAGGACAGGAAATGAAACGAGCGCATTTTGTGGTGTGGCTCTTTATATACAGGTCCATTAAAGGAGATGATTAAAAGGTATGATGACAGTTCAATGTAGCATGATTCCACAGTGTCATATAAAGGTTATGCTTGTTATGTCACTATGCAAAAGTCAACATCGCTCAGATACAAAGGCCATGTTTTCAACAGTCTGCATTTGCCATTTGTTTCTCACACAAAATTATTAGTAATCAAAAACTGCAAAATTTGACTGCAGACAAATGATAATTAAAGAGTTAGGAAATGAGTGAAAAAACAAGAATTAACACATCTACAATGAGAAGCCAAACAAGCAGAAAGAGATGCAGGACAAGCACTAAGAGGCTCAGAGCAGCAACAAATGGGTTTAAACCAATTACAAAAACACTAAAAACCACTACAAATAATGACTTAAAAGGTCTGAAAGAGACAGAAAATAACAAGACACTACAAATTGATTCAAAATAAGCACAAAAGAGGCTCAAAACAGCAACTAAGAGACTCAAACAACTACAAACACATAAAAACAATGTAAATTCTCACTTAAAAGATTTGAAAGCATTAGAAAATAACAAAGTGTTCCCTTTTACCCACAAAAAATACTTGATATCTCAAACCTTTGTGGACTAAAGCAGATCATTTCCAGGTGAACTTAAGAAACAATCTGATATGCCGAACAAATATGATTTTCCCTCATTATTAATGTACAAATAACTCATTTTGCACTAAACCATCCAGTTTGTCATGTGAGCAAAAGTACTGGAACACAACAAGTGCAAGAGTTTCTTCTTACTCAGGTGTGCTATACAAGACTGATTGTTTAATCATTACTTAGCCCTGGATGTCTACTCAGTTTAAGCTTTGGTTTTCACCTGTGAAGACAGCATTTGTATTTAAGAAGGGTAGACCAACATGAAGGCCAGCAAGCTGGCTACAGAAGAAAAGCATGGCATTCTGAAGCTGAGAAAATGGGGGAAATCCATCAGAGGTATTTCAGAAACACTGGGCATAGCCAGTACCACAGTTTGGAATGTCCTGAAGAAGGGAGCCATGATTATACTGAGGCACAGGCAGCAAACTGGTTGTCCAAGAAAACAACAACAGCTGAGAACAGGAAAAAATGGTGAGATGAGTATAAATACCACAGTCTGCTGTTTGAAGGAGACTCAGAGAATGACTATTGGTTAGGAAAGTGCAAAAAAAAAAAAAAAGAGAAGAAAAGAAAAAAAAAAAAAAAGATTTTGATATACACAGGATAAAAACACAATATGTACAGATGTCAGATATACAGTAAATACAAGACAGAAAATATAAATACAAAGTATAAATATGAAATATTGGCACTAGGAGTTCACTTGACCCAAATCATACAGTTTAAAAACAATGCTACCAAATACTAAGGAAATGGAAACTTCTGATTTCAAAGAAAGTAATAACAAATCTTATATTCTCTCTCTCATTATTGCTGCATTTAGCAAATAGAAATAATTTTGTCATCCCTAACTGACCTAAAACAGGAGAGGTTTAGTCTGATTTAATTTCAGACAGTGAGAAAAAAAATGTTTGTGTCATTTTACACAGTGTACGTAAACTTCTGGTTTCAACTGTACATATTCAGCACAGACCTAGCTTCTTCTTGCACCCAGTCTCATTCTGACTTATCTTCTCGCAGTATCTGCTTAGTGTCCTGACTGGTACAACTGAAGTCCTTTGTTGTACTCTTTATACTTTTGTTCTGAATCTTCGCTTTCTTACCATTTTGACTCGTACAAGAAAGTTATTATTCAAACATACATTTTCTTCCACTTTTCAGCTCAGGGTCTAAGTGGTTGCTGGAGCCAATCCCAGCTGTTACAGGGTAGCACGGTGGTGCAGTGGTTAGCACTATCGCTTCACAGGGGTTGAATCTACCAGCCAGCCAGCTCTGACACTTCTGTGTGCAGTCTGCATGTTCTTCCTGTGTTTACATGGGTTCCCTCCAGGTACTCCAGCCCCTGCAACTATAACTGCAATGTAGAGACAGACCTCTCTACTATTGTTGACCAGTGAGCATCATTTACCAGAGACTTTAATATTTTCATATCTCTATTACAATTCCAGAAGGTGTTTAGTGGGAGGGACATTTTTGACACAGTAAAATAGAATAGTTGAAAGCACCTCAACATTTTATGACTTTCAAGTGTTTTTCAAAAGGTCAAGAGGGTAATGATTTCAATGTTAGATTTTTATGGCAGCACCCTGTAGAAGCATCAAAAACAAAACTGTGCCAACCACCTGAGGAGTCAGCCAGCCTGAGTCTCCCCTCATTAGAGTCTGTGTGCAGATGGACGACAGGAGGTGATGAAACCTGGTACCTGTAGAGGGGGCTAGTATCATATTGTGTTAGCCATAGAGTAAGAGCAAAACTTCAGTAAGATAAGGTTTATAGTGTGTATGTTGTTTTTTGTACTGAATCTCAGACCACTATATATAGTTTTTTTCTTTGTATCTGTCCCTTGTATCAGTTCATTAATTCTCATGTTTACATTAAAACTCTTTTCTATTCTGTTTACACTGAGTTCTGATGTTTGTCTAAAAGCATACAGATGCATCTTCTCTTACAATAGCTATTATATTATTCCAAATTAGAGTCATGCAGTGTTAAATAACAGCTTCATGTCAACATTGTGTATAGCGTGGGAAACCTGAAAGTTATTACAGTTTCACTAAAAGCTGCTTGTTGCAACACATTTAAGTGTAACAACACACCCACTATGTGTTCAAGATGGTGAGAAAAAGGCAGTTCCATCAGGAAGTCATTAATGTGTAAACTACTCATGTTTCTGGTGTTATCTGGTCATTAGAGGGTCAAACCTCCAGGGCTCTGCTGCTGCTTTACCCACATTCTCACCAAAACACTTCCCCTTCTCACTTCTCAGAAAACAAAACTAATAATCTAGAGATGCAAAGAGGAATCAACAGGCCTCAGAGACCTAACATGTCTTACACGTATTCTTATCTCGCTGCTGGCAGTGGTGACAGCTACAGTATCATTGTTGTCTTAGGGTGACTCTTGACTCTTCACCTCTTTTCATGTGCAGATAAACATGAACACTCAGTCCTTACGAAAAAAATAATACCTTCAAAAGAGCTGCATTAGTGTACTTATCTCATCTATCAGTCTTCCCCTGCTCTGTTGCTGCTTGAGATATTTTTACTGGTATCCTCCCTCTAAGCACTGCAGACAAGGGTCTAAAGTTCATCAAACAGAAAACTTAAATGTTTAAAAGCATTTTATTCATTTGATGTTGTTGTGAAAGAGATCCTGACAGTGCTTGATTCCGGTAGCAGGACACATCAAGTCTCATCCAGAGAGACTCCCCACACCTAACCTCTTTCATAGTGTTCTTGCTGTTCTTACAATAACTGGAAGCAGTTTTTTTTGGAGATAAGTGTCAGCAATACACAAATACAAAAAGTCATCCCCACCTGGCATCCTGATGTCAAGCAAGCCATATCACCTGTTTACTTTCGATACACACACGTTAAAATTCTGATCATTCTCAACTGTGCATACAATGTAGACTTTATAGAGAGAGAACAGGGTGAGGATGTTTAAAAGCTATAAACTAAATTAATTCAGCAAGTGACAGAAAAGGACTGCCATCAGTGGCTACAAAAGAGCAGCATTAGTGCGCTTATCTCATCTATAAGTCTTCACACATTTAACTTCCCCTTTTCTGTTGCTACTTAAAATATTTTTACTGGTATCCTCCCTCTAAGCACTCTACACTTAAAAGAGCCTCTAAAGTGCATCAAACATAAAAGTTAAATGTTTAAAAGCATTTCACTCATTTGATATCTGCTTTAAGAGAGAGGGGGTGAGGATGTTTAAAAGCTATAAACTAAATTAATTTGGCAAGTGACAGAGGAGAGAAAAGGACTGACGTCACTACGAGGAAGTGACCAGGAAGCTGGTGCTGTATTCATCTTTGAGACTGTCTCATTTGGGAATGTGACAGCAAGAGTAGAGAGCAAGAGAGACAGAGAAACACAATGTTAACATTCAGATGGATTAAAATATCTCCATTCCTTATTCTGATGCTTCAGTTTACAGGTAAGGACACACAGATCACACAATGGAACTGCATTCATATTATTGTTGTTGCTTAATAAAGTATCAGTTCTGTAACTGAACAGTCACATATTTGTTGGAAACTTTTCACACACAAACTTCCGTTTAGCTACAACACTACAGTTATTTTAATGCTGTGGATTATCATGTTTCAGTTTTCTCAGCAGCACAAACTTCAAGAAATGTGTCCTTCATCACCTTGAAAGTTGGAGATGAAGTCACTTTGCCTTGTGAAAGTGTGAATAAAAGTCAGCGTGGCTGTGCTTCCTGGATCTTTTGTGCTTCAAGCACAGATACAAAACAGCTGACAAGTAACGGGCAGATTGTAGAAAAAGCCAGAAATAAATCAGACAGACTGAGTGTTACAGCAGACTGTTCTCTGGTTATAAAGAACTTCACAGCTGAGGATGTTGGTCAGTACACCTGCAAATCAGAAGAAGTACAAAGACAAGACGGGACTGTCACAGTTGATTTGTCAGTTATTAACAGTGAGTATTTCCATCATGTTTTTGGCTCAAAGTTTCTTTTCAAAACAACAAACTGAAATAATACTAATAATTGTGATGACAGTGATGAAGTTAATTTTGTTCTCACTGTATTTCTTTCGCAATATCTCAATTTTCAACAGTGACTGAACAACAGAACAATGATAAAGTCATCTTGACCTGCTCTGTGGCAGGATATGATCAGTGCACACACACAGTGGAGTGGCTTTATGAGGGTAAACAGAAAACATCTTCAGATATGGTGATGTCACCACGAGCCTGCTCTGCCACTGTGACATTTATAACATCTCAGTTTAATCAGAAGTCAAACTTTTATCAGTCACTGACGTGTAAAGTGATAAATCAGGTGACTAAGAAAGAGCAGCTGTTTCCCTTCAAATGTGAGGCCTCATGTGACGAAACAGGTAAGAACATGTTCAAATCACCCATAGTGAAGAGCCTAATCACATAAAATTTAACTTTTTTGACTGATTTGAATGTTAGCTGTCATACCGCTCTGTATTGCTCTGTATGCACTTTTTGTTTTGACAATTATGCAATTTAATTGAGCTTTTGTATTTCTTTACTATGTAAAGACACAAAAAAGCTAAATCCAACAGTGACACTCACCAAAGAAACATTAACAACACCATTAAAACCAACATCATCATCATCATCAAGAGAATCAGGTAAAACACAGATTAAACCCACATGTACAGTAACATAAATACATGGACATTAACGAATGGATAGACATCCATAGAAACACTGACAACCTCAAAAACACTACCAGAAAAAGAAGGTAGTAACTGAATCTCTCTTCTTTTAAAGGGCAAATTCTGAATGCCAAACTGACACTTGGGGAAAATTCTACATCATGTATAACAATTTATTCATCTTTCCAGGGTTAATATGGTGTTTTATTGTTCCTGTGGGTTTAGCAACACTTTTAATAACTGCCACAGTGATCATCACAAGGAAGAAAACTAAAAGTGAGAACATTCACAGATTTCTTTAAAATTGTTATCATGAATAGAAATGTGGAAGGTAAATGTGAAGGGTTTTAACTGAGATAATTATATATGTACAAATACAGTTTTCTTGAGAGTGAAACAGACTGAAACCCTGGATGTTTATATAATGTCAACATTTGTCTTTTCAGGGGCCAAAACACAGCTCGATGAAAACATTGTGAGTTTTAATACTCAATTATTATTTAGGATTTTTTTGTTATTGTCTTTAGTTATACATTTCCACACCATACCAGTTTATTTACTTTCAGTGTGAGTTAATTGAACAAAATAAAACAAAGGGTAAAAGGAAAAACCATAACTAAATAAAAATGTTTAATTATTAGTCATGTAAAATATATGTTGGGTTAAAACTTACACAGTTCCTTCACTGTATTTTTTTAAGTTACTGAGCTTAAACCCTACAGACACTCAGTCTGTTCCAGTAACCAATCAGGACACGGTGAGAAAAAACACTACTCCAAGTAAAAAGTTATACTCAGGTTATGCTATGAGGAGGAGGAGCTACTGACTTAAATCTATATATTTCTGATCAGTCATTATGTTGTCTTCACTGTGTAGGCTAAAACTGAAGATGGTGTTTCCTACATCTCCATCAGCTTCATCAAGAAGACCAAGAACAAAAAAGCAGGTGAGCTTTGTGATATAAAAAGAGAAGATGTTAGCAGAAAGGGTGTGATTTTGAAAGCTTGTCTCAGGTTATATATTCAATGAAGTATATTTTCCAATGTTTTTATATAAGAATCAGAATACTTTATTAATCCCTGGGAGGAAATTGCTTTGTGTTACATAGCCCTGTGGTGATGTTGAAGATGATACTATGACCTACAGTCTGGTCAAAGCTCCATCGTCTTCTGCTGGAGTTTCCACTGATCCTAGCAACCTCTACTCCACTGTCAACAATCCAGAGAAACCGGATGTTGCTCATTGAAGGTCGCATGTTGTTTTCATAGATGCCGCATCAAAGTTTGGATCACAAAGGAAAATCTTTTTGTTTTTGTTTGTGTGTTTTAAAGTACCAGGTATTGTGTAAAATGTTAGTATATCCTGTATATACAGTGGGTACGGAAAGTATTCAGACCCCTTTAAATTTTTCACTCTTTGTGTCATTGCAGCTATTTGCCAAAATCAAAAAAGTTCATTTTATTTCTCATTAATGTATACTCAGCACCCCATCTTGACAGAAAAAAACAGAAATGTAGAAATTTTGCAAATTTATTAAAAAAGAAAATCTGAAATATCACATGGTCATAAGTATTCAGACCCTGTGCTCAGTATTGAGTAGAAGTCAAGAGACTCAGCCTTCAAAGCAGGAGATAGGGCGGCCTTAAAAACAGCCAGGGCCAAACTGTCCCGAGCCATCAGAGAGGCAAAGCGCGCACATGCCCAGAGAATCCACGGCCACTTCCAGAACGCCAGAGAGTCCCGGCGCATGTGGCAGGGCATCCAGGCGATCACCAACTACAGGACAACATCATTTGCTTGTGACAGTGACGCCTCCCTCCCAGACACGCTGAATGACTTCTACACTCGGTTTGAGGCACAGAACACCACAACAGCAACGAAAACCACCCCTCCTCCGGATGACCAGGTGCTCTGTCTCACCACAGATGAC
>VUQH01089621.1:0-16800 GCA_015106775.1 Etroplus canarensis | reverse complement strand
TCTTCAGCCAACAGTAGCATAGTTTCCATCTGCACCCTGTTGGCTAACGGCACCGGAGGCGGTCGTTGTTAACCCGGGCCGCGACTGGTCTGGTATGGAAGTCGTGTTATGAATCCGCATATTTGATTTGGCAAAGTTTTTATGCCAGATGCCCTTCCTGACGCAACCCTCACCATTTACCAGGGCTTGGGACCGGCACTAGGACTACACTGGCTTGTGGGCCCCTGTAGCTGGTTTGCTGGCATAAGCAGAACATTGATGTTAAATAGACGTATACATAATATATTACTAACATATATAGAACGCAATACCAACAAATGCTAGCATGTTGCCGGCATTCACAATTTGAAGCCCATTTATACCACTTCCCACTTCACAATTATATGGTAGCTGTGTGTTAGAAACGTGTTCAATACGACTGGAACATATCTACAAACGTCTTTATCGAATTGGAGGTATGTTTGATTTATGCTACACATATGTCAAAAACACTTTACTCATAGGTTATTAATACATTTTGGCACGGTAGACATTATCTCCACGTATTTTGACATATGAGTAACGTGAGTCTCCGTATGCATAAAGTACCTGCAACATATGGTCCTCGTATGTGGGACGTGTGAGCCATACCCTGGCAAACGTTGGAGATTTTGTGCGTGCTACACTTTTTTGTGTTAAGTTCCCAGTATGGCACTACATTGGTAGCAAATAGGTGCTACAGTCCTGTGAAAAAATATGTACACCGTTACTGCTTCCATAGGAATGAAGAGGAAAAGGAGCGGCCAGGTGCTGCTAGTCAGATGCATTGGATTTATTGATAATCAGTAAGTCTGGAACCTTCAGTATAAGCAGAAGTGCTGGCAGTGTGCTGGTGTGGAACATTCACTTCAATTCAATTCAGTTTTATTTATATAGTGCCAATTCACAACAAATGTCGCCTTGAGGCGCTTCACACAGTAAGGTAAAGATACTAGAGTGTCAAAGAGAAAACCCCAACAATCTGATGATCCCCTAAGAGCAAGCACTTCAAGTGAGTGCTAACAAAATGCCACAATCTTGCCAGAAGTGGACATCCCAGAAAATTCATTCCAAAGTCAGCAGTGCTCAGAGAAATTGCAAAAAAAAAACAAAAAACCCAGAGAGCTACGTCTCAGACTCTACAGACTTCACTTAGCATGTTAAATGTTAAAGTTCATGACAATACAATTATAAAAAGACTGAACAAGTTTCGGTTTGTTTGAAAAGGTGCCAGGAGAGAGCCTGGCAGTACAGGATAGGTTTGCAAAGTCATATCTGAACAAACCACAACACTTCTGGAACAATGTCCTTTAGATGAACAAGACAAACGTAGAGATGTTTCGCTATAATACACAGCACTATGTTTGGTGACAACCAAACACAGCATATTTTCACAAACACTTTATACCAGCTGTCAAGTATGGTGGTGGAGGGTTGATGATTTGGGCTTGTTTTGCAGCAATAGGACCTGGGCACCTTGCAGTCACTGAGTTAACCATGAACTCCTCTATATACCAAAGTATTCTAGAGACAAATGTGAGGCCATCTGGCCAAAAGCTAAAGCTTGGCACTGTTTGCACCATACAGGAGGACACCAGCAAATCTACAATGGAAATGCTAAAAAAGAGAAGAGTCGGAGTTTTGCAATAGCCCAGTCAAAGTCCAGACCTCAACCTGATAAAATGTTGTCAAGAAACTTTAAGAGAGCTGTTCATAAATGATTGCCCACAAACCTCAATGAACTGAAGCAAAGTTATAAAAAGAGTGTGCCAGAATTCCTCCACAATTATTTGACAGCCTGATAGTCATACAGAAACCATTACTTGAAGTTATTTCTGTTAAAGTTGGTTCTACAAGCTATTGAGTCATGGGGTGTACTTAGTTTTTTGTCATGACTGCACATAGAGCTTTGCAGACCCATGTCTACATTTTCTCACCATCTTTTGTTTATAATTGTGCCATCTTTAGTCCTTTAGTTTTGTCCCTCAAGATCACCACGGCTGAGTAGTTGTTCTTGTTATATTTTTTCCCGGTCAGCATGAAGTGTCCATGCAGATGTCTGCATGGACATTAATATTCACCCACTGATGACAAAATTTATATGGAACCCTCACATACTTGTGGATGTTGAAACTATAGTATTGGTACTAGTTTGCAACCAGCCACCAATGTGGGGCTATAAATCCTGCTACAGACTGCAACAAATGTGGTTTGGTGTATGTTATTTTTTTCTGCTTTTTTTCCAGCATGAATCATCTTGTGACCCCCTAAGATTTATGGACCATGAACCTTCAGTTTATTCAGAGTTAAACAGCATCTTCAGCAGCTTCAGGTTCACTGAGTATTTTCACTGTCTGCCCCGCTGACTCTTGAAATCTGCTCGGTATATGTTTTTCTGCATGAAGTAGGAAGTTGGGGGTGTCAGGACGGAGGAGCATGTTTTTCCACTATGGAGGAAAACAATGGAGCGGGAGATATTGAGCGGGGACCACCTGTGAAGGTCATTTCAAAGTGGAAAGCCCCAGCTAACATAATAAACAGAATAATTGTTTGTCACTTTCCTCTTATTTCATGTCAGCGCCCCGCTTCCTGTTATCTCGTGCTTGTTTTGACTGAACCTCATTTGTCTTCAGGCTCTGTGTCATACACAGAAATAGGAACCCACTCAAGTTTAACTCAGTATGAAATTTTGAGTCATAATTTAATCATAAAGTTTTTGTTTCTACTTATATATTTTCGGCTGCTATCCTGCTGCTTTTGATAAAGGGGGTCTCAGTTCACTTATTCTTGAAGTATCAATGACAGTTTTTACATATCTGCCCATGTCAGCTCTAATGTAGACTCATTCTTTTTCTATTGTGTCTGCAGAGTACCACGGTGGTAAAATCTGACAAGGACAGGAGTTTGCGCATGACTTTTTAACACTCCTCTCTTTGTCTGCAAGTGAAAGCAGCTACACATCTCACTTTACTCCCCCGAAACCAGTCTGACAACAGCAACACGCTTCTTCATTTCTCAGCGTCCCACCTCTTCTTTGTGTCCTCAGCATCTCCTCATTTGTCTCCATCCCTCATCTCCTCACCTCCTACACATGCTGTGTTTTGCCAAGGGCCTGAGAGAGGGGATGATATCACGTGGAACTTTTATTTATCCACAGCTCAAATGAGGAAGTGCGGTGCCAGCGTTCCTTTAGCAGTGCTTACTTGTGATTTTGAATGGAGTATCAGGTTGAGTGCCCACAACAGCTTATGGCGCTCCCCCCTCCAGGGGCGTTTGGATAAAGCGGGCCAGCGAGGTCTCAGTTTGCAGGGGAGTTTGTGTTACTTTGTGCTGTAGTGGGAAACTCAGCAGGTCAGTGCCACAGGGAAGTTGGGATTAAACTGCACTCATCCCAAGCACAAAAACACAGCGAGAACAATGCTTTGGGCTCTCCAGAGAAGGGGAACAAATACCATCCACCCAGCTCAGCACAGCAACTTATTTCCTGAGTCTGGCTGAGAAAATAGGATTTGAAGTGGAAGCCCCCCCAATGACCCCCTGCGTTTTTGGACCCCAGGGCAGTTTTGCAGAGCTAAGGTGGGGCTGGAAATGGTTAGGCATAATGGAGACAGTGTTAAGCCTGAGGGGCCCGAACTCTGCAGCTCTTTAACAGTGGGAAACAGAAATGCTGGAGCTCCTCAGGGCTCTTAAGTCCATCAACAACGACCAGAGGAAATAGGTGTGAAGAATCTGGGCCTAATTTCTTAAAGTGTTATTCCGCTTTGTGGAATATTTTCATTTTTCACCACTCTTTACACTGAGTAGCTGGAGTCTGACCAACATCTTAAGTCAGGATCAGACTTAATGCATTGTATTTCTTCATTTCCTACAATCTCCCAAAATATTAAACTAAGTTTACCTTTAATTCAGTATCAACTTGCAGAAACTAGATAACAAGAGTGAGTTGTTTAATACTTTAACAATTAAAGCATTATAATGCAATTTCAAGCCAGATACTGCACTATAAACTCTAAACCCATTTAAAGACTCACTGAAATCTGAGATTGAGTTTGTTACTCTACAGCTGACAATAAAAGATAACTTGATGTTGTGGATATTTCCCCGAGGTTTCATAATTTAATAATATACCTCATCGATGTAGTATTATAGCTGACTGGCAGCTCGCTAATTCTCAGACTTCTTAACTGTCACCAATAAGAGTTGGAAATTATATTTGCTTTACACTCATGTCTTTGTGTTAGAATAATGCCAGTTTTGAAAGAATATTTAAGATCATAAGTAAAAAAACACACACTTAATTTAACACACTTGCTGTCGTATTTGTTCTGGTATGGCCATTGTGGCTAATATTCAATTTTTAATTCATTTCAGTTTTATTTATATAGCGCTATTCCACAACAAAAGACACCTCAAGGCACTTTATAGTGTCACATAAAGACCCTACAGAGAAAACCCGACAATCAGACACTCTCCAATCAAAAAGCACTTGGCAACAGCGGGAAGGAAGAACTCTCTTTTAACAGGAAGAGGCCTTTGGTAGAACCAGGTGCAGGGAGGGACAGCCATCTCCCCGACTGGTTAGGGCGTAAAGGGGGAGGAAAAAGGTGAGCACAGAGAGACAGGGACAATGCAGATTATAGGAGAGAGAAAACAAAATTGTTAGCAAATTGGATACTGCTTTGCACGGCTTGTTAGTGTTGTACGTTGTTGTAATATTGGCTACCGTAACTGCCGTGGCTCCAGTGGCTTCAGGATCATCAGATGTATCAATTTAGAGTTCATCCTCACAGATACTGAGCAATGGTGGTAGCATGGCAAAATTTGTGATATAGCCAAGTGGTACCCTCTGGACCTGAAAAAATTGATGGCATCGCGGAAGTACCAAAACCTGCAGTTTCTCTAGTGGCCACTTGTGGCTGTCTCCATAACTGGGTCAGTCACTATTGACTAAAATGTACCCTTGGCTGCTCTCTTGTATTCTCCCCAAGGGGTCGCCACAGCGGATTAGACTACCATCTAAAAATGGCCAACTTTACAACATACCATATTTACAGGGTTTTACAAAAATGTGTGTATCCTCTGTGGATAGTTTCCCCTTTCATAAGATCTTTAGAGGTGAGGAATTTTTAGCTCTTCCGGCCAAAGGACTAAAGAGCTATTGCCGTGGCAGTGTGTCTGTCGTCCATCTGTTCAACCATTCACAATTCACAAGAACCACTGCTCATCCTACTCTGTTGTGTGAAAGGTGCACACAACGATTAACTTTACCCAAACTGCACTCAAGGTCGAGCTCATATTTGTCATTTTATGGGCACTTTAACATTTTCACAAGAATCGCTACTCCTAAGACTAGCATGCTTCAGTTTTGGAGAATAAATATTTTACAGTACAGTTTCTGGGAGCATCTTGCTACCCAAGGCTGAGGCTTTAAAATGCAAAGTCCAGAACCAGTCACTCCTGTCACAGAGGGAACACTCTAGTAATATGGCCAACCGCATTTTTATTTTGTTTTTACATATGTGTACAATTTCAAAATAAACCCCACTATTTAGATTAAGTAGTTTTTCATTTGAAAAAGTCTTCCACTCAAGTTAAAGTCATTGGAGGTTTTTACAGGGTCGTGCATCTATCTTTTCTGTTCTGGCTTGCTCACAAACAGTAGTCATTGTTGCTCTGTTGTTATCACGCTGTTGTTATAGCTCTGCGATGGCTGTTATCTCTGTTTTGTTGTTGCTCCTCAGCGTCTTTTTTCTCAGCTCAAAGAGTACAAGCTGATATTTAACTGCTGAGAATGCCATTTTGGAGTCAGAGCAAGGCCAAGAAAAAGAAAAACGGTCTTTTGTGGCAAGCAACAGAGAATAATCTCATCACAGAATGTCTTTCCAATGAACCCCTTCGCCTTTGTGGCAGCCCGGTTGGCCACCCACTTTGACGCCAGGCTGTGATATGTCAGATGGTCGTTGTTTTCCATCACCCTCTTAACCCTCATGGCGTGGGCTCGCCATACGCCGGGTGTTATGGTCAATGTGAGACGATGAGAGGTTGTTGACCTCCGCCTTTCTCCACAGAGGCACAGCTGAAGAATTATTTCGTCACTTCTACTAGAATGGCTCCTGCTCCAGCTCAGCTCTCACAGCAGACTGACACACAACTGGTCAGATTGCACAAGCAGATGTTTCCAGGGTGAAACGGTGACCAGTTGCACAGAGATCAAATGTGCATGTACTGATCTGCTTTTTTTTAAAAATGAAATTCTCCCTGTTTTATTTGGAACTGGATCTCTTGGGATTTTCACCACCATCCTGCGTCTTTTCACCACAGTTCCTCCCATTTCCTCTCAGTCATTGGTGGTCATTCTGTGGCAGCCATGTTAACTCCACACCTCTCACAGGTGTGCTCCATGCTGACCACTAGCTGTGGGCCCATAGCCGGCTGGACCATTATTCTCTCCCCTTCTCCTTTCTTTCCCACGCTCCTGTCTCACTTCCTTCAGAACTCAGTGTTGGGATTTCCTCACCTTTAACACATCTGTGTGTTTTTGCTCCAGCGGTACTCCCAAGAAAGTTCATAAAATAGCAAATATACTGCAGAGATAACACTCCCACACGAAGATATGGTGAAGCAAAAGCCTCCCTGACAAGAACGTAATGGATAAAAACAATGTGGTGTGATCTCACTGGGGAAATTCATCTGTCTCTTAACCCCAAGTTTTGTATTAGATAAATGGATTGTTGTGAAATGTGTGAGTAAGATTGTGAGTGATGATGAGCTATAGAACAAAACATGGATCGTGACAGTGAAAATACTCTCCTTTCAGCGAATTACCTCCAACACCTTTAGAATTTCTCAACATGAAACGAGATAGTAAAGGGCAAATGTAAGACAGAAAATTAAACCTTTAAAAGATTTTTTTAACTACATTTTGATCAAAGTGCGCAGACCTGTGAAAAACAATAAGCCAGGGGCAGGGCTAGAGGGAGGGGGGGATCTGGGCTGGCACTGGCCCCCTTCTGAAAACACCCCCTCATGTTCCTCACAGTGTTTTAGGCCACTTAACTGCTTTACTTTGCTAAACCGAAGATGTTTGAGGCACTGTTACTTCCATCTACTTCTACAGTAAAATAAAACATATTACTGTTGTAAGAAGAGTATTATATATTATATTACCACCATTGTCTCACCATTTACTCATGCTTCAACCTGGCTGCTACATTATTATGGGGCGGCTACATCTCCTAATGCTCGTTTATGGAAGCATGAGGTCTGTGCATATTAAAATCAATATAACTAGCGGAACTGCAAACACTTTTGACAAACCATAAGACTTCTGGAATGATGTCCTTTGTGCCGATGAGACCAAGGTGATGTTTGGCCATCATGCACAGCACTACATCTGGCAAAACCCAAACACAGCACATCAGCAAAAACACCTCATGCTAACTGTTAACACGGTGGTGGAGGGGTGATGATTCGGGCTTGTTTTGCAGCCGCAGCAGTTGGGCACCTTGCAGACATTGAGTTGACCATGAACTCCTCTGTATGCCAAAGTTTTCTAGAATCAACAGGACAATGATCCCAGACACACCAGCAAATCTACAACAGATTGTCTGAAAAAGAAGAAAATTAAGGTGTTGCAATGTCCAAACCTCAGCTGAACTGAAATGCTGTGGCGGGACCTTTAGAGAGCTACGCATAAATTACTGCTAAGGGTGGTTCTACAAGCTACTGAATCCTAGTGTGTATTTAGTTTTTCACATGACTTTTTCACATGACTTGTGTATAGCATAGAATATTGAAATGTGACGATAAAGTCTTGATTATTAAAATTTTGGCAGATTTTTAACTTTTCTTATTAAGGCAAAGTTGTTAAATGCCTGCTTCAAATGAGTAATCATGTTAAGACCATTAACATCTCTGTTTATTTGGCAAAAGAATCAATATACTTCTACTGACATGTTGAAGCCTTACCCAGACTGTTAGTTCAGTAGATGCAGACCTTTTCCCCTGCATGTGTGTGTGTTGAACATCTGTCTCCATGTGCCTGTTGATGGTTCCTAGCCTTGAAGTGGCAGATGGCCATAGCTGCGCCCTCTGTGGGACTCAAACTCAGCTCAGGCTTCTCTGGTTGCGCAGAGAAGCAAATGTATATCAGAGCAGACTCCCAACATGCATTTGTCACCCCAGATCTACTTTTAGACTGCACTGATCCCGAGCTGCTTGTTTGGATAACTGAGGAAATATTTAAAAGAAAGAAAAAACAGGAAGGATATAATGTTTTCTTCCATTACTGTGCTTATGCTACCATCATGTGCAAGATGTTCTCTTTCTGTCTGGGTGTTTGTTTAGCACTCCGGTGATTTTGTCTTGCAAAACTGCATCTCATTTCACCAAACAGTGAGCTGTTTTTTTTCCTCGGCTGGAAACCCCATAGGCTTTCATCAGAGCCAAATATTCCATCTGTCCATCCATTGCTTCCAACTCTTTCCATATGTCTTTCCTCTAATGCCATCTCTTTCCACCGCAGCTCTTTAAAGCGAACCCCGCACAGCCTCTTCGGGATGGCTCAATGGTGGAGTGACATAACATGTGTGGGCACTGCTAGGATTGAAAACACGTAAAGATAAAAACCTCAGTGAGATATCTGAGGCATGTCCGGGAAGCACGCGTTGACACAAACCCAAATAAAGCATTTGGTTTCTCTAGCATGAAATCAGTTCCTTCCTGACTTGAACCGGGGCCTCTGCACACCTGAATATTCAGGTCAGGGTTAGTCATATTAATCACTCTGTTTTGCATTGTAAACATGAGTATTAAAAGAAAAACCCAGAACGAGTGAAATCTGCAGAGGTGATGTCTGAATGTACCCTTTCTTGTGGTTTCAGTTTATTAGTCTGAAATCAGGAAATGGCAGTGAAGTCAGTGATCTTCAGTTTCAGCTTCATTTTACTGACACTTTCACACAGTGATCACCTAATAGGTTTTCACCCAAACTCTGCTCAAGGTCAAGGTCATACTTGTCACTTTGCTGACACTTATCCATTTTCACAAGAACCTCTGCTCCTCCTAGAGTGTTGGTCTGGATTATACATAAATTCCCTGATTAGGCTGTTAGAGAATGATATGTCCTATATGTGACTTTTTGCAACCCTCCTTGACTTGCCAGTGGATTTTAATTCTCATTATTTTGTGCAGTACACTAACAATAAATGTACTACTTTCTTTCTGTACTTTACATATTACAATAACATGTGAGTTGTAATGGACTTATTCAGATGAGCTGCCATGTCACTGACATTCTCATTTACTGTTAGTCAGACTTTTTATTAATTGTAAAATAATTGAATAAACAAATCATTTAATTCTTTTTCTAAACAATAAAAGAATTAGTTGTAGGATGATAATAGTCTAAAAAGAGTATTTTTAGTTATTCAAAGAAGAACTTTGAAACCAAAGTAAAGAGATTTTCCTGTTTAGACTTCCTAGAAAAACTGATGCTCATCTTTACTACACTGTCATTTGAATTTCCTTTGTGCACCCTTTTATCTGATTGTTACCACTTTATTTCACAGTAAACCTCTTTCTTTAGATCATCGTGATACCACTGACCAAAGTCTGACAAGGAAAGATGAATGGCTAGCAGCTCACAGGAGGACTCTACCTTATGCTCTGTTGGATCTGTATGAATGATGCTTAGCCTGGCATATGTCTGGTGTGTACTTGCGGATCATTACTCCCTCCTGATCCACTGCTCTTTGAAGTAAGGATCTGTGCTATGTCTGAGCTCCTAAGGCTGCCAGGAGAAATCTCCCTGAGCATCTTCACTCTGGCTTCAGTACTGGCGGTAGCTTTCTTCTTTGTCTGTAAGACAACCTGAATCTGAATCTCCAAATAACAAACATAATGCGTGACTGCTCACAGTCAGGATGACATCATAGGGCTAAGAATATAAAGTGAGGTTGATCGATGTGTTTTAGGAGGAACCGACTGCTTGCCAGACGCCTCCAAACAGCCATTGTCTTGTCGAAAGCTTAGTCACAGTTCCAAAACACAGTTTGTAGTGTTTTTGTTTCCTCTGCACATTGAAGTACAGTACATGGAGCTCTGATAACAAAACCAAAAAGACAAAAGCATAGAAGAACTTGATTGAACACTGACTTTTCTGATGGAAGCTTCTGACATTAGGATGTCCAACTAATTTCATGACTTTTGTATTCAGAGCAGTAAACAGCAAGAAGCGCATAACCAGGGATGGGAGATAATGTGAAAAAATATGACTAGTGCATCCAATGAGGTGTATTTTTTCAGTAAACAAAAGCCAGCCCTGAATCCTGGTAAGGTATAGGCAAAATCCTTATCTATATAGTTATTTATTCCACTAAACATGCTTGTGTCAGTGCAACAACGCAATTGACTGGATGTGTGTCCTGGTTTGGCTGCTATAAAGAAGACATTTGGCTTTTTCATATAAATGTCACATAGATTTCTAATCAGCATTCTCTGGTGGTGCAGTGAAATGAAAAGTACTTTAAAAATATCTAATAAATAAAAAACTAAAATGTGATGCATGCATATGTATTCACCCCCTTTGCTATGAAGCCCCTACATAAGATCTGATGCTACCAATTACTTTAAGAAGTCACATAATTAGTTTAATAAGGTCCACCTGTGTGCAATCTAAGTGTCACATGATATAAATATATACACACCTGTTCTGAAAGGCCCCAGAGTCTGCAACACCACCAAGCAAGGCACACCACAAAGACCAGGGGGTCTCCAAACAGGTCAGGGACAAAGCTGTGGAGAAATACAAATCAGGGATGGGTTATTAAAAAATATCCCAAACTTTGAAAATCCCACAGAGCACCATTAAATCCATCATCACCAAATGTAAAGAAATGGCACCACAACAAACTTGCCTAGAGAGGGCCTTCCATTAAAACTCACAGACCGGGCAAGGAGGGTATTAATCAGAGAGGCGACAAAGAGACCAAAGGTAACCCTGAAGGAGCTGGAAAGCTCCGCAGCAGAGACTGCTGTATCTATCTGTCTATATGACCACTATAAGCCATGAACTCCACAGAGCTAGACTTTAGTTGCCAGAACAAAAAAACCCTTCCTTACAGAAAAAAATAAGAAAGCACATTTACAGTTCACCAAAAGGCATGTGGGAGACTACCCAAACATATGAAAGAAGGTCCTCTGGTCAGCTGAGACTAAAACTGAACTTTTTGGCCATCAAGGAAAATGCTATGTTTGCCTCCAACCCAACATCTCTCATCACCCCAAGAACACCACCCCCACAGTGAAGAATGGTGGTGGAAGCATCATGCGGTGGGGATGTTTTTCCATCAGCAGGGACTGGGAAACTGGTTAGAACAGAAGGAACAACGGATAGTGCTAAATAAAGGGGAATTCTTGAGAGAACCTGTTTCGATCTTTCAGGGATTTGAGACTGGGATGGAGGTTCACCTTCAAGCAGTACAATGACTCAAAGCATACTGCTAAAGCAACACTTGACTGGTTTAAGCGGAAAAGCGATAATATGTTGGAATAGCCTAGTCAAAGCCAAGACCTCAATCCAGCTGAGAATCTGTGGCATGAGCACGACAGCAAAGCTCACTGAGACATACCCTAAGAGACTTGCAGCTGAAATTGCTAGGAAAAATGCCAAAGGGGTGAATACTTTCGCAAGCAACTAATATGAATCTGAATACATATGATTACAGAAGTCTTTAATTTAGGTATTTGGTTTATTTACACTAATATTATATTACGAATGTACCTTCAGCTGCTCCCTTGTATTCTCCACCGAGGGGTCACCACAGTGAATTAATTCGCATTGGTAAATTGGCAGAGGTTTTACGCCAGATGTCCTTCCTGATGCAACCCTCCATGGTGAGAGGGGTTTGTGTCCCCACCTGGGATCGAACCAGGGACCTTTTGCTTGTAAGGCGAATGCGCAAACCACTACACTACCAGGGACATTATATCATATATTATATTCCTTAAATTCAACATTAAAAATATGTAATTTATGTTGTGCGCCCATACTTCACACATGAATCACTAAGACACTAGGCCTTGACATATATATCAAAATCAAGTATGGATGAAACTTTACAAAAATTACCCAAAGTGAAACAAAGAGTTACACCTGACTGTGTACAAGGCAACACTAATTTATATAGGCTGAATCACCTTTATTATAAAGCCCAAATATGTTTTGCAGCTCCACACAGATTCGTTGGGGCAAAAGTTGCTCAAAAATAGCTCTTTTGCTAGTAAAGGTTGCCAACCCCTGTCCAAGTGTTAACATAAGATACAGCCAAACTGCACACAAAATAATAAAAGTAACTTGTAAATGAGCAGGAGAGCTGGGCTGTTAATAATGAAGCCAATACGTTTACACAGGCTTTGGACAAAATTTCTAAAAATGTTTGTAAGTATTTTAGCTATCTGAGCCCTGTACTATGAAGCAAGTTCAGCAAACCCAGGATATGTTTCAGTTATCTGGGCTCATGTGGGTTCACTTTTTCACATTGGTCATCAGGATAAACGGTCACATGAACCCAGGGTTTATCAATCAAGCTTATCAGTGCATTCACATAGAAAAGGGGTGGCGTTGGCAGCATCTGACCAATCAGAAGCATGGATCAGTCTACTAGCAGAAGAGCTACTACTACTAGCAAATTTTTATAAAAGAATATGAAACTATAATATTTAAAAAAATATGAAGCAGTTAAACACAGACAGACTGAAATCAACCCAGCTGCTGAAAATGAAACAATCCGAGTGTCTGTAACAGGTAAAACACTGTACAGTAGTTTAGTATTAAAAGCTTTGTATGAATGTGTGAGTAATTTAAGAAAAGATCTACTGTATTAATAAAGTTCAGCCTACTTGAAGCCAGTAAAAAGTAAGCAAAAACACTGACTGTGTGAGTTAGAGTATCACAGCTCTGCCATTAAGACACAGGAGAATCTGACAGATTACAGCCGTTATTCCATTAAATTCATCTTTAGATGTGTGTGAGACAGTTGTTTTTATTAGGGCTGTCAAAATTAATGCTTTAATCCAGATTATACAATTTGCATGGTTAATCTGATAAAAAAATTTTAACGCATACACAGCGCGCAATGAATCAAAATCCCATATTTCCACTCACTGGTACAGATTGATGCTATCTGGTGGACGAACCAACTCAATCAAGATGGAGCATACTGGCCCTCTCAACAGGAAGTTTGAATACAAAAAACCAAGATGGAACAATCGACCGTCATCAAGTAATTTGCACTGCAAGATGGAGTTTGATGGTGATGGAGTTTTACCAAAGTACTTCCAGCTTAAAGTATTGCATTAACGTGAAGCATATATTGCTGGAAGCACCCTCACAGAAATTTGGGGCCTCAGTAAGTCTACCTGTGCCAAACTGTGTGTTATTTTTTGTTTGTCTAGACCAAGGTTATTATAGTTAACTAAAACTAAACTAAAAACTAAAACTACCTGGGAAAAATAATTTTTCTTAACTTAAGTAAAAATAAAAAGTACATAAATCAACATTGTGGGATTAGGAAACTAACTAAAATAAAATAAAAACATACAGGAAATGTCCTTAGTTTTAGTCTTTGTCAGTTGGATTAAATTTGGTCAGTCAGTCTGACTGATGAGGCTTTGGTGCATCTGTTTACTAAGACTCAGAATGTCTACATGATTGTGACTCATCTGCCTTCAAAGTGTTGTGTTTGTATTGTAACTTCTGAGCTCTTCTTCTTCTTTCGGCAACTCCCGTTAGGGGTCGCCACAGTGGATCATCTGCCTCCATCTCACCCTATCCCTTGCATCCTCTTCCCTCACACTAACCCTTCGCATGTCCTCCTTTACTATATCCATGAATCTTCTCTGTGGTCTTCCTCTTCTCCTCCTGTCTGGCAGCTTCATCTTCAACATCCTTTGTCCAATATATCCACTATCCCTCCTCTGAACATGCCCAAACCATCTCACCCTTGCCTCTCTGACTTTATCTTCAAACTTCTCAACGTGAGCTGTCCCTCTGACGTACTCATTTCTAAACCTGTCCATCCTGGTCACTCCCAGGGAATATATCAAAATCTTCAATTCTGCCACCTCCAGCTCTGCCTCCTGTCTTTTTGTCAGTGCCATCGTCTCCAAACCATACATCATAGCAGGTCTCACTACCGTCTTGTAAACCTTCCCTTTCACTCTTGCTGCTATCCTTCTGTCACAAAGCACCCCTGACACTCGTCTGCACCCACTCCACCCTGCCTGCACTCTCCTCTTCGCCTCTCTTGTGCTCTGTCCATTGCTTTGGATGGTTGATCCCAAGTATTTAAACTCATCCACCTTCATCACCTGTACTCCTTGCATCTTCATCGTTCCTCCTGCCTCCCTCTCATTTATGCACATGTACTCTGTTGTAACTTCTGATCTAAACATCTTAACTCTTCTCCTGACAAATAGCATTAATAAAACTATAATAACTCTGGTCTGGACACATATATGTTCTTTAGTGTAAATAAAACACATTTTAAGTGTATATCACCCTCTGTCATGAATCTTTTTGCCCCCACAAAGTGAAACACAATTAACAATGAATGGGTATTAATCACGATTAATCTAAATTAATCCACAGCTGCCCTGTGATTAACCTGGTTAAAAAATTTAATCATTGGACAGCCCTAGTTTTTATCTTTCAAATGCAGCCCTGTGTTGTTCTTGTTGTAGTAGTAAATTTTATTGGCGGTTGGCAAACAGCGAAGTGCATCACCACCTGTGTTGTTTAACAGTCTGACTGCAAATTTATAGAAAAATAAAAAGTATAGAAAAATAAAAAGTATAGAAAATTGTTAATAAAATCTAAGTTTCTCTGAGAATCTGCATTTATTACTGATGCTCAATGACTTTTGACCCTCCTACTGTCTGCGCACAGATGCCTGAGGGATCTTCGTTATTTTCCAGAGAGCTGATTGGTCAGTAGACGGGGATTTAAGATCTAGATTGATCTCTAATCTAGATCTTAACGAGCAGGTTAAGTCCTAAATTAGAGATCAACAGGTATGAAATCCCCGTCTACTGACCAATCAGCTCTCTGGAAAAGCCAGATCACTGAAAGATATCCTGGGTGTGTTGAACTTGCGTCGCAGCGCAGGGCTCAGGTTTGGGGTGCAGCACAGCTTACCCCGGCAAAAAGTGAACCCCCGTCACAGTACTGAAACCCCAGAGTTAACCCTGAAGTTACCTGGATAAGCACAAACCCTGCTTCACAGTACAGGCTCAGGCGAGGTTCGTGACAAACAGGCTAACATTAGCGACTCTGTTTTAAGAACATTTACACCTTATTACTGCATAAGAGGGCTTACTGCCGGGTACAGCAGGCGCACTGGAGGAAAAGATGAAGAGGACGATTTAATAAATATTCACGAAATACCATTTTAGAGACACCGGTGTTTTCACTGAGCCTCCAGCAGCTGTACAGCAGACACACAAAACATGCGCCAAACCTGAAGGACCTCTGTTTACAGAACACGAGCTGTCCGTGAAAGTGCCTGAACAAAATCTCTCTCTCTCTCTCTCTCTCGCACACACATACGAGGGCAGAGGTCTCAAACCCGCGGCTCTTTCGCCCATCTCCAGTAGTTCCCTATGGCTTTAATGACTAAAAAACTAAATTAATATGGACGTGGAAATGAACAATTATCCTTTTTTACGTTTTAATTTTTTATTAACATTACTGTAAGCGATTCTTTACATTCTCCAGTTGTGAACATGTGCAGCCTAAATATTCTTGAAAAAAATATATATATGAATCACAGCCTGTCACCTTATTATTTTTGCTGAAGCTTGAGAGCAGTGACTTGCACCATTAGAATCAGAATCAGAATACTTTATTAATCCCAGTGGGGAAATTGTACACATGTACGGATGTATTGTATAGATGTAAAGGGTGACCAGATCCTAACAAATTAAATGTGGAACAAACATGTGTTTGTGTCGGACGTGTCATCAATGCTGCACAGCAGTGCAAGATTTTCATATCCAACTTACAAATATAAATACAATAAAATGTGCAGGTGACTGGATAGGCATCTACCATGTAAAGGGAGAATATATTACATCAATGCAACTTTTCCAGCTCTCTCAATAAGTCAATTCAGTAAGAATTAAAGGAAGCTTGAGTTTGTTCTCATGGTCTCAGGCAATACTCTTTGTATCCTCCTGCATTCTCTTGTATTATATATTATATATATATATATATGTGTGTGTGTGTGTGTGTGTGTGTGTGTGTGTGTGTGTGTGTGTGTGGTAGTTTTCATTACATTCACCAATGTCCACAGAGCTTGTCACAAGCTTTGCAGATTTTGGCGAATGTGATGGAGCACATAGCACAGAGACAATTAAGCTGCAGTATATGCTATAAAGCTAGAGCTGTTTTTTTTTTCTCAAGAGTTATTTTTCAGGGTTGCACAAAGGGTTTAAGAGTTTTAGGGTTGCATAAAGACTGATAAAATTGTCAGATGTGGTTAAAAAAAGGTATGCCAGTCTATGGGTTTATCCCCATTGAATCACAGGGATGGTTACCAGAAAAAAAGACAATAAAGGAGTTTATAAAACCTGAAACATGGGACCATAAGAACAGATTTAAGTCTCCTTTGATCCCTATTATATTTGCTTAGCTTCCAAATCAGTATTAATGTTCCTTAACAAAAAGGAAAGAGAGAATCCTGTTATAAACACCCCATTTGCAACAGCTACAGAAGGCTTCAG
>VUQH01089620.1:11769-63585 GCA_015106775.1 Etroplus canarensis | reverse complement strand
GAAATGTGTACTGTGATCAGATGAATCAGTATTTCAGGTATTTTTTGGGAGAAATGGACGCCGTGTGCTCCGGACCAAAGAAGAAAAGGATCGTCCAGACTGTTACCAGCAACAAGTCCAAAAGCCAGGGTCTGTCATGGTATGGGGTTGTGTCAGTGCCCTTGGCAAAGGTAACTTGCACTTCTGTGATGGCACCATTAATGCTGAAAAGTACATAGAGATTTTGTAGCACAATATGCTGCCTTCAAGAAGACATCTTTTCCAGGGACGCCCATGCATATTTCAACAAGACAATGCAAAACCACATTCTGCACACATTACAAAGTCCTGGCTGCGGAGGAAGAGGGTACGGGTACTTGACTGGCCTGCCTGCAGTCCCGACCTGTCTCCAGCAGAGAATGTGTGGCGCATTTTGAAGCGCAAAATGCTACAATGAAGACCCTGTACTGTTGCCCACCTTAAGACTTGTTTGCAGGAAGAATAGGACAAAATTACACCTGAAACACTTCATCACTTGGTGTCTTAAGTCCCTAAACATCTTAAGTGTTGTGAAAAGGAATGGCAACATTACAAAGTGATAAATGCTTCACTGTTCCAACTTTTTTTGAAATGTGTCGCAAGAACCAAAATTGGTATACGTGTTTATTTTGAAAACAATAAAATTTATGAGGAACACATTAAATAATGTGCTGTTGTATTGTCTGCAATGAAATACAAGTCAAAGTAAATTTAGAAATCACTACTTTCTTTTTTTATTTGCGTTTTCCATACTGTCCCAACTTTTTCTGATTTTGGGGTTGTATGTATAAAGCTGTACAAGTGTTTTTTTTCTTCTGTAATCTTAGAACTTTGCTGAAGTGGCCACATCTGTGCAACTACTGCAACAGTCAATAGTCGGTGCATCATTTTATACACCTGATCCCTTCTCCTCGCTTTCGATATTGCTTTAGATATAGTAGGTATATAGTTGCTTCAGAATATAGTCAGATTAGTACAATTTTATTGCAATAAAGATGTAATTATAAATGAATTAAATTGCCATTTATTCCCAATAATTTATGCCAATTGTGTCAAAGTGAAAAAAATCATCTGTTAAGATTTTAGTCATCAGCTTTTTAAAATCAAAAATTGAAATCGATCATATACAAAGTGATTAATATCCTGCTGTGGTGGTAGTGGTCAGATGCATCCTGTTATCCTGTTGTTCACTGACTTGACTGGAGTCCACCTGTGGCAAAAGAACTGGACTGAAAAAGTACTCAGCTGTGTATGAAGAGTCCTGATCAATCAATACAAAACCATGTCCGTAAGGCCAAGGAACTCCCTGTAGACTACCAAAACTGATGGCAAGCCATAGATGGTGGTAAACATTTCTTAAGCTGTGAGCATTCCTAGGAATATAGCGAAAAGTGAAATGGAAAAAATTAAATATGTGATTCTTTTTAGAGATGATCATCCAGTCAAACAGAGAAAATAAGCAAGCAGGTTGAATGTCAAGGAGGTGACTAGGGACCCAAAAAACACTGTGACAATGCTGTAATCTGCAGAGAAGACCCTTCCAAAAGAACAGTCATCTCAGCAGGACTGTATCAGTCAGGTTGTTATGGTAGAGCAGCCTTTTTTGAGGTTTTCCAAACTGCCTTATATGATTCTGAGAGCTTAAAAATATCTGATCTGATGAGTCAGATGATGAGCTGTTTGGGCAGAACTCTAAGCACTATGTCTGGTAAATTCAAGGCCCTGCTTTATCAGCTGATTAATGTCATCCCTACAGTGCCGCATGGTGATAACAGCATCATGCTATGGGGATGTTTCACAACAGTAAGAAAAGGTAGACTGATCAGAATTTAGAATAGAAAGCAGAAACCTGGCTTCAGTTATCCAAAGGCACAGAGAGGTGAAGAAGAGAGTGCAGGCAGGGTGGAGTGGGTGGAGAAGTGTCAGGGATTCTTCGTGACAAAATGAGAGCAGCAAGCATGAATGAGAATTTTACAGGACAGCACTGAACCTGTTGTGATATATGGTTTGGAGACAGTGGCACTAACGCAAAGACGGGAGGTGGAGCTGGAGGTGACAGAATTGAAAATACTGGGATTTTCACTGGGAGTGATCAGGATGGATAGGATTAGAAATAAGTTCATCAGAGGGACAGTTCAGATTGAGATGGTTTGGACATGTGCAGAAGAGGGATAGTGGATATATTGGACAAAGGATGTTGAAGATGGAGCTGCCAGGTGGGAGGAGAAGAGGAAGACCACTGAAAGGGTTCATGGATATATTGAAGGAGGACATGCAGAGGGTTGGTGTGACAGAAGAGGTTGCAACAGATAGGGTGAGATGGAGGCAGATGATCCGCTGTGGTAACCCTTGCAGAAGTAGACAAAAGAAGGAGAGGTCCTTGAATAAAATGTGCTTTAGGGTCCAGAGACTGAGGCAGGAGCACAACAATGAATCAAAGTGCACAGCCAAGGCATCTCTGGAGTGACTTGAGGACTAGTGTCCATGTGTAAGCCAGCCAAAGCCCAGTCTCAAAACTCATCTAATTTCTATGAAGAGGCTTGAAGATGGCAGGTCACAAATGCTTCCCATCCAGTGACGAAGGCATCTGCCAGGAAGAATGGGATAAATTTTGCAAAGCCAGGTTTGCAAAGGCTTCAGAGACTTTACCAAGAAGAGTTAAAGCTGCCAAAGGGGTTCTAGAAAGTACTGAGCTAAGAGTCTAAATACTTTTGTAGAAGGCACATTTCTGTTTCTGATTTTTAATAAGTTTGCAGTAAATTCTAAAAGCATGTTTTCACTTTTTCCTCAGTGGTTGAGTGAAGGCTGATGGGAGGAAAAAATGTGAATTTTATCCATTTAAAATTAAATTTCCCACAGCATACAGTGTATAAAAAGTGAAGGGATTGAAAAATCTATGAAGACCCTGCACATAGAGACACAGTTGTACCAACTCCGAGTAAGTTTTGTAAAAAATATATCCCCATTAAATTGCTTAGTATCAAAGATGAATCATCACTGTGCCATTTAATGAGGGAATTAGATACTTAATCTAATAAACCCAATGATAGGTTTATGAGCCTGAATGCTGTGGTCATGCATAACTTTTCAAAGAAAATCCCTCTAGGCTGTAATTTGATGATCTTTGGGATATAATCTATAATTTTACAGCTCAATCTGCAACTTTCCTTATAAATGAGTTGATAGATCCCTACCATGCCTTCTGAGCGTTAAAGGACACGGCCACTATCATGCGCACACTACAAAGAAAGCTCAACTCAAAGTATGTTTAGGTCTGTTCAACTGTCAGAAATCGCAGCTTACTGGTCAACATCCAAAATATTTTCTGCTGTGTGCCCAGTGTGCAGCTGGCTTCCAATAATGCAGAACACAATTGAAGAATGGAGTATAGATTATTCAGCAGAGTGCTGGATACTTAAAGATGCCACGCTACAGGCAGGGCAGCATTTCATTATTTGCCTCACTGCCAGCCGGATGAGGTCAGGGCTCAAGAATGCCACAGAATATGGAAATTAAGATTGTTGGATGGTCAGGCAGCTCCGCAAATGAGGGGCTTAATTTGGGAGAAGGAATGCACCAGTAATTCGACGGTAACCGCAGACGACTTTCATAGTGCATGTTGATGCCGGTGAAAACAGTTTGGGAAACTCTGCGGAACAAATTTGTTGGCCTTTGCTGTGGTATGAGACAGCAAAGGCCTTGCAATTCTTCCTCACTCTGATTTCACTGAAAAGAAGTGCTACCTTGCTGAAAACCCCCAAGGATTCAGTTATTTGGCCCTTGGTGACGTGTGGTCATGATTCACACTAACAGCTTGCCAGGTTTGCCCTTTGTGTATTTCAAGGAAAACTGTGATTACTGGATTGGTCTTCTGGGAGGTCTGGCATGGACTCCTTGCATGCATGATCAATGTGTGAGGCAGCGCCACTGAGAATTCTTCAGAGGCTAATCTTACATTGAATAATAGATTAAATAGGAGAAATCTGCCGATTGCTGCTCAAATTGCTAGTTGATTTTTGGCCCTCCAGAAACCCAAATCTCATCTGTTTTCTCCAGAAGAACATAATTGAACAGACATTTTGCAGGCTGGCCTTGTGGCAAAAATGAAATACTGCAATTTATTTGTAAATGTATATGGACAAGAATTAATAAATATAGGACCGGACTGATTAAAAAAAATCTTATTCATGCAAATTGTGACTAAAGGGGAAAGGTGTATCCAGAAACATAAATTAACAGATTCAATTTTGTGTTTCAAAAAAACCTCTCAAACATCCAAAATTGCTGTGAGACTGTGTTGCATAGCGATAACATCAATTTTACAATGTACTCTAACTCAGCTTCAGTAAAGATACTCAAATGTTTCTTGAAAGGATCAGCTCATAATAAAAATACCTTAAAAAATATATTATATAATGTACTTAAATCATTTTCTTTGTAAGACTAAAAGCTAAATGGAAGGCTGAGAGAATTTCTGGGACATTGCTACTAAAACCCTTATAAACTGTTATCATCAATCATCTTGTGACAGTCACCTTTATGTGTGAAATTACCCTGGTGTTGAATCAGTTGTGCAGTAGCACAGTGAACTCGTTGGCCTGCTGTGTGTGGAACATCGTGCTGTAATTGTGCCACCCAGCTGTCTATTTTAATCCTTCTTCGAACTGATATGATGAAGAGGGACAGATGTTTGTGTATATATATGTGTGTGTGTGTGTGTGTGTGCAGTGAATAAAACTGTGAATCAGAATCCACTGCTTAGTTATGGCTCTCTCAAACACACCACTGCACCATCCATCTCCCTAGCCGCTTTGCTCATGGCAGGCGGCCCTGCGTTCACACACTCACGATCACACACAGCTTCATTACTGATGGAAATCAGCAGTACTTAACACCAGTGGACAGATCCACAGATGGGCTAATGAATCGATCAGACTAATGAAAAGCTGTGAGGCAGAGTGGTCACACAGCTGCTGCGGACTCTTCCCCCTCTGTCCATGTCTGATGGTTGGACCGCTGCCAGTGTTATGATGATGTGATAGTATACAGCCTTCACTCTCTCTCCCTGCAGTAGGAATGGTTTTCAGTGATAAATGTATGTGACGCGTACATATGCTTCCTATCAGGTGCATTTATCACTCAAGATGCAATACACAGTGCAGCAAGCAGGCCATAGATACATGGTCTTTAAGCTTAGATAAGGATGCCCTTTTCTCACTGCCCAGATGGTTTCTTTAAACCACATATCTCTGGGCCTGTTGTTGCAATTTATAACATTTAGCTGTTGCTTTTGGTGGGAAACTACGTGATAGATTTGGTCAATCTGCTTTTGAGCATAAGGCCAGTAGAGCAGAGGAGCAGAAGATGGATGATTTTGGTAAACTATCTCTCCTGTGAAAATGTGACTCAGTCAGGATTTGTCCACCCTTGTCCACACTCTTACATAACACTTACATCTGTGTTTCACGATGGAATCAACTAAAACAAAGGGCCAAGGCCATCCATCATGGGCAGATGCTTAGAAAAACAAGTGACTTTTTTGTCTTTTAAGTGGGTGTGATGGAAGATGCAAACTGGGTGGATGTCTTAAAGCAGAGCTTTTACGTCAAAGCTGAGCACAGCTGAGGCCTCTCTTTTTTTTTTTTCTCTCAATCATTGGAGGGCCAGTTTAAACCAAAAACGTAATGTCACTTCCCTGGTCAATGTATCATTATGCAAATTGAAAACTTCTGCAGCCAGTGATCAGTGACTGTTATCAGTGGACACAAGTAATTTGCCCTCTTTGGAAGAAAACCACTTTTTTCACATATGACATGATGTATGTATGATATATGAAGCATGATAGAATATAAATGCATGATAAGGTGGTTAGCCAAACTTTCAAATAATTTGATAAATCAGGACTGAAATCCAGCATAGAGCTTTTGAAATCAAGTTTTATTTTAATGAACAACTGAGGTTGATGTGCTAATGTAAGACACGCTGAAGAAAGGATGGGGGAATAATAAATCCACACTTCTGAGGTAATGATTGCATGTCTTTGTCACATGCCCTGCCCTTCATCTCTGTGCCACCACAGTCACTTCATGATCCGGGAAATGACATGTGATGTGTACAGATGTGGTCTTCCCTTTACTGTTTTGTAACTCTGCACTCACTAGAATCATTGTGGGAACCCATGTGGGTCTGTTATTGTTTGCTGCAGCTGGTATATTCTGTGAGACTTGCGAGGCTGGGAGTGCCAGAAACTCGTCAGACTCTTGTTTTGTTTCACTAGGCCTGCTTTAAATGTGTTTTTCCACAAGATGCACACGAAGGAATGTTATTTCTGTGTCATAATTTAAAAATGTATTAATTAGATTTTTGGCCCAGAACAAACTGATAGTCACACTTTTGTACAGTCATGTGAAAAAGAGTTTCCCAGAACTCTGTGCAGTCCTGTAAAAAAACTAAAGCGCGCCCTTGCTGCCTTCATAGGAAATAAGAGGACAAGTCAGGCACTGATGATCAAATGCACTTGATTAACTGACCATCAGCTAGTGTGAGCACTATATATAGCAACATTTTTAACAGTTTGCTGGTCTGGAGGATCCAGGTGTGTGTTAACACAATCCCACAGTCTTCCCAGGAGTGGATATCTTATGAAATTCACCCCAAAGGTCAGACCATGCAATGCTCAGAGAAATTGCAAAATACCCAAGAGCTTCATCTCAGACTCTACAGGCCTCAGTCAGCAAGTTGAATGTTAAAGTTCATGACAGTACAATTAGAAATGACTGAACAAGTATGGCTTCTTTGGAAGGGCTGCCAGGAGACAGCTTCTTCTCTCTAAAAAGAACGTAGCAGCACAGCTTATGTTTGCATCTGTACAATTCTGGAAGTGTCCTTTGGACAGATGAGACCAAAGTGTAGAGATTTTTGGCTATAATTCACTGCTCCACATTTGGCAAAACCAAACACAGCATGTCATCACAAACACCTCATGATGGATTGGTGATGATTTTTGGGCTTGTTTTGCAGCTATGGGACTTTGGCACCTTGCAGTCAATGACTCAGCTTGGCTGAAATTGGGTCATGCAGCAGGACAATGATCCCAAGCTTAGCAGCATATAATGGAACAGAATGGCTGAAAAAGAAATGAATCACAGTATTGCAATGGCCTTGTCAAAGTCCAGATCTTAACCCGACTGAAATGCCGTGATGGGACCTTAAGAGAGTTGTGCATAAACAAATGCCCCAAAACCTCAATAAACAGAAGCAACATTGTAAAAATAAGTGGGCCAAAATTCTTCCATAGTGATGCGAGAGACTGATAAAGTAACACAGAAAATAAGTTCTTCAAGTTATTGCGGCTGAAGGTGGTTCTATACCCCAAGGTATTCAATCATGGGGTGCCCTTATTTTTTTTTCACACGACTCCATAGAGTAATATGAAAACTTTCTTTTCACATGACTCTAAAAAATGATTGCCTCAGGACAGACATGAGCAGATTGCATATAGCGCTCTCATTTATTATGCATACAGAAATATTGACTTTGCAGCTTGAAAACATATCTATGTGCTGAAAAAAGGGACTTAATACCTTAATACTTAAAATATTAATGCTATTTACTTAGAAATAAACTGGTTGATTTTTCTTATCTGCCTTTTTTTTATGTGTTTTTAACAGTTCATCTAATATTTTCATTCTGCCATATTTTTACGAGTTAAGTTATTCTTTGCATTGCTCAGGGTTTTCTAAGCAGCTTGGGTATTTTGCATGGACAGAAATGCTGCTACTCACTTCTCCAAGGAGGTCTTTAAACATTAAATCAGAATGACATCTTATGCGCAGCTGCTTTGCTTGTGTGCTTTTACCAGCTCAGCGGGGACCAGAGAGGATCTTTGTAGTGTGCTTTCTTTCTGTAGCAAATCAGCACCTTGTGTTTTGTCAGAGATCCCATTGACATTGTATTCCACTACCACTGAGGGAGAATTATGCAAAATCAGCTGTACACTACCAGAGGTATTTTATTGTGGTTTAGTATGTTCAGCTACTGGCGGTGTCACAGCACTCCACGCTGTTTTTTGAGCTGTCAAGACCTCTTAGAGGGCTTCATTAAAACCCTCCATATTAAATATAAGAGGGGTCATTACCTGAGCAGGGAAACCACACGATGTCTGGTACAGAGATTAATGTTAGCCGTGAAGCTATTTTTGAACTGAGATGTCTCCATGCTGGCTAATGGGATACAAAAGCTTCAGGACTGAATTTCATAGCTCCATCTGTACTGAATGTACTGCCTGGGGTTGGAGGCATTGAGTTGTCCCGCCACATAATTAGCTCCCCACTAAAGTAGCAACTCCACAACGAACCCTCATGTCCTCACACATGGTCAGCAGGTGGACCAACCTGTCTGCTTAGAAGGAAATATGCTACTTGCTAATGTTGCACACTTGGACGGGTCAAGCGCTCGGGTTGCAGTCAGCTAGTGGTCAGCTCGGGAGTGACGAGTTGTGATTTATTATAAAGGCACAGCCGGTGTGAGCATTACAGTATTTGGTCTCTGTTTGTATTGCAGGCAGACATTTTGTGGTTAGAATGGATTTTTGCAAAAGCCACCGGATAGTTTCAGAAAAATGGCTGGTGACAACTGTGGAATAAAATGATCGATGATGAGTGCTTCAGATGAGTTATCCTGTTCCCCTACACAGAGAAGAAGCCATGGGACACAGTTAGTGGATGACAGTAAATCTCTCATATGTTGGGGGATGCCTCTGTGACCATCTTTTTAGTCTCTAAACAAGAACACAGCTAACCCTCCTGCTTTTATTCCGTCTCTTCACAAATAAAAACAAATACACAATTCAGATAACTAATGAAACCCTTTACAAACACTTGTATTTATTCAGAATGATAGCAAAAACTATTTTACATATTTACAAGGCCTTAAATAGTCCATTCATGTATAAATGTAAGACTTTTCATATTATATTTCCAGTTTATGACCAGAAGTCTCACAGACCATATGAATGATAGATGGTAACAGTTGGGTCTGTCAGGTGTTGATGTCTTGCTGACTCCTTCCTGTCAGATGATGAAGCAAACACCTGAAACAAGAGGAAAATATGAGCACTGTCAATTAGTATGGGTGTCCAACTGTTTACTGCTGATACAGTAGGTTATTGCAGGCTGTAGTCCAGCCATGAGTCATTATACTTGGCATGTAAAGTGGAGAGTTTACATCATATCTCGTCTACATCTGAGGCATGATACACTTGCATCTTCACTGATAGTGGGTGGTGTTAAATTTTTGTTTTTTCTCTACTTTGACAGAGCTGTGTTAGACTTTTTAAACAGAGCATATACCACCAAAAGCTTGTCAAATCTCAATTTTGCAATGCACAAGCTTTTACTGAATGTGCTATATTTTACTTTGGAAGTATTTCTGACATGCTACGTATGCGATTACTAAAAAGTTGCAGGACAATAAAGCATTTTGAAAAGTGGGCACAATTATTTTAAGTACCCAGTGGTTGAAACCATGTTTTGGCAAAACTGTTATTCAATTTAACTATAGAACAGTATAAATAGGATATCTGAAATCATCTGAAGATTTTAGTTCTGGTAAAGAAAAGAAGAGGCAATGTGACACTGTAGTTCTCACCTCTTTTCTTTCATAACTGGAAAGCCACCAAGGCTAACACATTCTCCATGTGTTATAAGTGACCCCAAAGTTGTTAGCAAGTAGCAAGAATGTCTCCAATAGCAGTCTGTCCAGTTTTTCCATCCCTCATCATCTTCCTTATGTGCATCCTGCTCCGCACCAAGGCCATCACTGGAGGGTAAAAATCTTTGGAGCTCCTCTTTGCATTTAGATATCTTTGTGCTTCTTCACCACAGCTGCTCCTGCGCTGGACAGATGCAAGGCTGTAAAGTTCAGGTGAAATGGTTGATTCCACTGCCATGGCTTTTGACAAGCAGATGCATACCCCTCACATGTGAGTGTTAGCTTTCCTGTGTCTCGCGTTTGAAAAGGACTGCACAACCGGTCATGCAGTAAAAGGAGTGAAGAAACTGTGTCGCTGCAAGCCAAGTGCTCAGTGGTCAAAGGTTTGTATTTATGGAGGGTGCTGATACCTTTGGAACTCCTTCTCAACTTTATGGGACCTTTATAAGGGCTAGTGTCCAGTAGAATTGCTTGCTTTCTTTACGTCTTTCTGACATCAGTGAGATCCTGTTGCTTTATCAGTTATTACTAAATATGAGCATGGTGCAATTATCTATGTTATAAAAAAGTTTTATCTTTCTGTCCTGCGCCATATTCCATATAAGGCAGCTATAGCAAAATAGGTGACCTTTATTGGACAAATACATAGGATGCTGAATCGGCAGTTTGTATCATGCCCTTTTTTGGAGCATCAAAATGCATACTATGTTTAGTAAATGGAGGGAATGTATAAAAAAAATTATGAAGCTAAATTAAATTGTCAGACTTCCTGCGTGTCACGGGATCCCATACATATACACAAGAAAGCTTCGTTAGCATGCCACGTTACACTCAGCACTATTCTTGGAACATGAATGTAATCTTTATGAACATTAAAGAGAGATGTGTGTTCCAGTGAGCGTAAATGTTGCATATTGTTTCTCACTGAGACTGTACCTTCGGCCGCTCCCTTATATTCTCCCCAAGGGGTCACCACAGTGGATTAATCCACATTGGTAATTTGGCAGAGGTTTTATGCCAGATGCCCTCCTGGTGGTGTTTTCGAGACAGCTGGCCTGATGGCAGCAGCAAAAAAAGGAGGGTTTGCTGGATGGGTGTGGTGATTGAGGATTTTCACAGCACTTGACCTGCATCATTTTAGGTAAATATCCTGCAGGTTAGGGAGGATAATGGTCTGCTCAGCTGAATAGACCACCTCTCTAAGGGTTAAGAAGTACTGCTAAGTGCAGCTTCCCATCCAGGTGGCAATGCTTCTGCACAGGATGCACTCGATGATGCAAGTGTAAAAGTTGTGGAGCGCTGTAGCAGAAAACCAGCAGATTTCTAATGTTGGTTAAAAAAACATCAAGTTAGCTAATGTTTCACTGCAAGCTTGAATACATCCAGTGACTTTTACTTCCAGGCCTAAAAATACCTCTTCAACTGCTCATTAATTCGCATGCCTAATCAGTCAATCACATGGCAGCAACTCAATGCATTTAGGCATCTAGACATGGTTAAGACGACCTGCTGGAGTTCAACCTGAGCATCAAAATGGATAAGAGAGGTGATTTAAGTGATTCTGAACACAGTATAGTTATTGGTGCCAGATGGGCTGCTCTGTGTATTTTGAAAGCTGCTTGGATTTTCCCACACAGCCATCTCTGGGGTTTGAAAATGAGAAAATACCCAGTGAGTGGCGGGTCTTTGTGAGAAATGCCTTGTTGATACCAGAAGTCAAAGGAGAATGGCCACATTGCTTCCAGCTTATAGAAAGGCAATGGTAACTGAAATAACCATGTTACCACAAAGGTATGCACAAGTGTATCTCTGAACGCACAACCTGTCAAACCTTGAAGATGATGGGCTACAGCAGGAGAATACCACAGTAGGTGCCAGTCCTGAGAGCTAAGAACAGGAAACTGAGGCTACAGTTTGCACAGACTAACCAAAATGTAATAATAGTAGATTTAAAATAAAAAAAAAATATTGTCTGTTACCCATCCTTTAATGGCTGCTTCCAGCAGGATTACAAAAACATGTCACTATGCTCAAATCATCTCAAACTGGTCTATTGAACTTGACAATGAGTTCACTGCTCTCAAGTGACCTCTACAGTCACCAGATCTCAATCCAATAGAGCTCCTTTGCCATGTGATGGAATGGGAGATTCACATCATGGTTGTGCAGCCAGAAAATCTGTGGCAACTGTGTGATGCTATCATGTCAACATGGATCAGAATCTCTGAGGAATGTTTCGGGCACCTTGTTGAATCTATTTGTGGAGAATTATGGTAGTTCTGAAGGCAAAAGGGGTCCAATCTGTGAAATGTGTATCTCTCAAATGGGTGCTGATATTTCAGAAGTTATTTACATCTTTATTTTAATCAGTGTTTATCAAGCAGTAAGGTTAGCTAGGAAGTGGTTGAATGCCAGCTTTAGCTGTTTTCTAATGGTAGCTAATGGGTTAATAAAGAAGATTGCTTTATATTGAAATATAACCCAGCAACCCGCTCTAATTTCACTATCTGTTGTCTTGTCAGCTGCTGAGTAACATAGGGAGTGGGCGTTATTACCAAGTTCCCCACGTTTACATGAGTTGCAACCTGGAAAGCAGCAGTAGGCGATGGCATTATCCTTTTATTAGCAGCATTTGAGCATGACCTCAGAGGCAAATGGCTGCTGTATAAATGTATTCACTTCTGTTTACATTTTTAACTAATCTCTTCCTGCATTATGCTCTATAGTATCCTGTTTCAGCGGGAAATACATCGGATTATAAGTAAAACAGCCTGCTTCATAGGAAATATCAAAGAAGTGCCCATGCATCACCAGGAAGGTGCCGTGCATTGTTAGGAGACATTAAAACGTGGGAGACACAGACCGTGCACGCAAAGGGATGTGATGACAGCGCCAGGAAAATTTTTCATCTATCAAAGGGCGATTATTTTTTTCTCTCTCCCTCCCGAGGCTTCTCATTCCTTGTTCGGTTCCAGGAGAGAAGTGGTGGGAGTCGAAGATTGCAGCAAGCTGAGCTCCTTGCCCCTCTTCTCGGCTTGTTCTAAGGACAGCCCGCACTTGGGAGACAGACACTAGTAAATCAAGTTGAGTGAAGTCTGGCAGAGAAACTGGGGAGATGGTACAACTTCAAAGGCTGCCTGAGGAAGAACATTAGATAACTAAATAATCCATCAGAAATGAGAGAATGTGATAAAAGTGGTGCTTGAGTTTTATTTAGTTTTCTCAGAGAGCTCCTTCATGAGCTGTTGCATTGAAGGTTTCCTGTGTGAATGGCTGAAGTGAAAATTGTGACCACATTTACATTAAAAGGTGTGTTGCTGCCAGAGATAGTCCACGACTTTGTTGCAGCATTTATGACTCTCGCCTTTATCAGTCCTGAAATCCTGATGTATAATTTCTGTACAACTAAGAGGTCATTCTAAATAATCAGTGTGTGGGGCCATAGATGAATATGGTGAAAATCCTTAGATGAGAAAAAGGGCATGCTTTTTCTTTACCTATGAAAGAAGAGCAGGGAAGGAGAGGAAAAGGCGGCCACAATGTTTCCTCCTCCAAGAAGTGTTAAATGAAAGCTCACATAAACCCCAGTGAAAGTGGATTAGCAAAAATATCTTTTCCTCTTAGGTTTTATTCAGACAGGAGCCAGTCTTGAAAAGGGGGTGTCCTTATCTAAACATCGGAAGGAATCTTATTAATCAAAGGCAGCAGTCCGTGAAACAGAAGTCTACATTTTGGTCTAGTATAGCATGGCAGAAGTCACTCGTTTTTCATGGTTTCCACCCAAACAGTGGAAGCTGGCACCATGTTATAGGAAAGCTCAATTATAATATCAGGTTGGATGTTATTACTGTTGATTATGTGCTTTTGAAGACCCGACTTGCCCCCGAGTTCACTTCCTCCTCGTTTCCTAGGTTGAGATGGGCTCTTTGAAATCTAACTCGCCTTGGAGGTTAATGAATCACCAGCCTGACTCCCTGTTTTACTTTCACCCTTACTCTTTGTGACACTGGCTCACACATACACACTGCATTTGAAGCTAGCATGCAGATTTAGATATTTACATGCCAGTTGGAGTTGGCTCCAAATACCCATGATCCTGCATACTATAAGTGTGTTTTCTTAACCTCTCTCATGCACATTTGAAATAAACTGAAACATTTGTGCATGTAAAAGATCTAATGCACTCATTAATTCCAATATTTGGCAGACATGGGGCAACATTAGCAACCATTTGGAGTTATGTTTCTGGCCACCTGGTGAGTGTAAACCACTTTTAGCTCTGTTTTTGTTCAGTTATATTGTATTTATATTAATATTAATATTGCAAATTGGTTTGCCCAAGGTGGAAAAGCCAAAGTCCCGTTTTGAAGCCTTAAGCAGGCATTTTTTGGCCATCTCCATCTAATTGTTCCGAAACCTATAGAAGACTATACACTCGTACAGTTAGGTCTCATCAGTCACAAGATAGCAAGCCCATCGTCTATCATCCAGCTAAATGGGACAATAACTGAGAAATGAATATCATGCTGTATTGACAAAGGTTTTGAAACTAGCTTTTAAAACTAGCTTTTGAGAATGTCTCCTGATATGGGTCATTCTTTCCTTTGTCTTCTATACAATCTGACTTCTTTTTGGAACAAGGGGAGAATCTCTCTGGTGGCCATTAGAGATAATGGAGGTTTAAGGCACTGCCACATTAGCTTCACTTTCCAAACCTGGAGGCTATGTACTTCTTTTATATACAGCTTATGGCAGTATGCTATAATGACCAAACTATTGGGCCACACCTCTTAATTATTAAATTTAGGGATTTCATTCAGTCCCATTGCCACTGCCATGCAGTCTGCCTTTACAAACATTTATAAAGGCAGACATCTATTCCCTCCTAGATATTCTATAATCAAAGGGTTTAGGAACCACAGCAACTCAGCCGTGAAGTGGCAGACCATGTGAAGTTACAGAGTGTGGTCGGTGCTGAAGATCTTGACTGGCCTACACAGAGCCCTGACCTCAAATCCATCCAACACCTTTGTGATGACCTCACAAATGCTCTTCTGGGTAAATGGGCAAATATTCCCACAACCAGAGTCCAAAATCTTGTAGAAAGGCTTTCCAGAAGAGTGAAAGCAGTTATAGCTGCAAAGGGGGGACTAATTCCATACCGGTGCTTATGGATTTAGAATGGGACGTCCTAAAAGCTCCTGAAAATGTAATGTGTAGGTGGCCTATTACTTCTGTCCAGTGTATCTAGCTATCTGTGCGGACACTTGTTGAGCTATCAACATGCAGCAGGTTTATCAGAACATTTTTGCTGAAAAATGAAAGCAGCGTCTTGTTAAGGTAGGAACAAGTTCAATTAATTTTTCATTTAAGTTAAATAAGTTTGATATTATATATAATTACATGTCATATAAATGTATTATTTCAGAGATAGCATTTGTGAATTAGGGATGATGATCCTTCACTTACTTTCACTGCATATTACTATGTTCTTTAGGCTTCATCTGAAATATCAAGACAAGTTTTGTCCAATGGGGTTATTCAAGGTGTTTGATGGTGTTACTAAACAGCCAGCTTGTTTCAGTGACACAAGTTTGACAGATCCTCCTTTTAAGAAAGGAAGGGTGTAGTGCCATGGACCATTTCCTTAGGCCACTCTTGTTCTTGTTCCAGCATATTCATATAAAGGAAAGATGCAGGTTCCAAAATGACAAGGAAACGTGCTGTCAGGTTTTTTGGTGTTAACACACTGAGAAGATGGAGAGATAACAATTTCTAAGGAGGGGGATGGTGGGGTGTTCTCAGCTGGGCCTTCATTTTTCTTGGGCAAGGACATCTGGTCATTTTAAGTTGGTTTCAATACTTGTTAGCTGACGCACACATTCATTTCTTAATGCTCGCATGCTTGACTTGCTGTATGTTTGCTCTACCCCTGGTGTGTGGTTTTGCAGCATTTACTTTTCAGCATCGGTGGCTGAGAGGACATGATGTTAGTCATGTCAGCAGAGATCTTGTGTTGTACTCAAAAGTAGGCTGTATCTTAATAAAAGTTGCCCAATTGATTTGAAAGGTTCCAACTGTTGAGACATTGTTGGAAATACATGCCCTGTATTAAATTTCCAGCAGTGTATTTTACCACTTTCTAACAAGTGAGTCTTCTCACTTAATTGTCTTTTCCAGACTCCCGCATGCAAGCACTTTGTAATTATTATAAACTCTCTGCTGTAAAATGTTTATTTTTGTTCATCTTTAGAAACGAATAAACTAAAGTGTTACACTTGGCCCAACAGCTGCCACATCTACAGTTCCATAACCAACAAAAAGGAGCCTATACATTATGGTCTCTGTCATCCAAGGAGACTTTTGCCCACAGTGTGACTTATGAGTTGTTACAGAAGCCCCCCACTGTCTAAGTGACTTCAGCTAAGCACTGCTGAGTGTAGGGCTTTACACCAGATTTGATTTGTCTTTTTTGAGAGTACATTCTGCGGCTCTTTCCCACACGGAGCTAGTGCAAGTTTTGCTGCAGTTGCTTAGCAGCCCCTGTTTTTTTGCACCTCAACAAAAATGCTGTAACCCCCTACAATGTGAAGAACCTCAAGTATCCCAAACCCACATCCCCAGCTCTGCTTCATGCTGCCTTAGCAGAGACCCAGGAGGCTGGCAGTTGACCTGGGTTATTACAGGGTGTTTATGACCCACAGATAGCAGCTGAGGGCCCCCGCTTAGTGAATTTGTGCATCTTTTGAGGATGCGGGCTCTGCTGTGCTGCTAATGGGCCCTATCCAAGAACCCCCCCAGTCTCCCTTGACTGAAGACGTGGGTTACTGCATCTTGTGATATCAGATCTCTTGTGCTGCGAATTCCTCCAGATTCTGTAATGATTCCCATCATCAGCAGAGATGTGTGGTTGAGAGAACGAACTCATAGAATAAAAAAAAAAAACCCCCACAGGATTCTCAGCAAGTGATTGCAAACGGAAGCTTTTCTTAATTTTTCAAATTTCACATCATTGCTCCAGAGTGCTGATGGCACATGCAAACAGTATGGCTTAAAAAAACAAAACCACTTGTTAATAAAGGAAAAAACCCTGCAGTTGCCTCCTTCATCTGTATCGCAACACTATATCCCTGAACTTTTTCATTTTCATGCAGTACAAATGGGTGTAAACATGTTCAGAGACTCTTCCCGAAAGGCATTCATAAACACCCGGCCCTGCTTTCACACCACTGCAATCATGTGCAATTGCCATGTGCACTGTCTATGATTATGAAAAGGTTACACAACTGTCAGTTACTGTTACGTAGGAGATTAGATACCAGGATAAGAAATACTTTATTTATTCCATATTTGGGAAATTCCTTTGTTACAGCAGTTGAATAATGAACCTATTAAAAAGAGTTATTGCTTATGGTATGATTTCCTGTGTCTGTCCTTGTGGCAACAGAGCTGAATCAGTTTGTTGGAGAAGGTACTCATCTGTCTGTCCAGACAGTGGTGCAGAGTGTGGTCAGGATTATCCCTGATGGATAAAGTTTGTTCAGTGGCGTCCTCTCCCTCATAGCTTTACAAGTATCCAGTTTGCAGCCAATCACAGAGCCAGCTTCCCTGATTAGTTTATTCAGTCTGTTGGTGTCACCAGCTCCAGTGCTGTTCCTCCAGCAGACCACAGCAAAGTACACTGCACTTACCACAACAGACTGCTAGAAAATCTCCAGCATTTTGCTGCACATGTTGAAGGATGATAGCTTCCTTAGGATTAGAGTCTGCTCATTCCCGTTTTGTATGGAGTCTCTATGTTGATCTTCCAGTTCAGCCTGTTGTTGATGTGGACACTCAGGAACTTATACTCCTCCACCTAGGGGCGTTTTCAAGAAGGGGGCATGAGGTGGCATTGCTCCCCAACCCTTGAAATATGACCCCCCCCAAAAAAATGCCATTGGACCAGAGTATTTAATCTTATAACGCCATTACATGGAAGCATGGATAGGATAAGTAGGAACGTAACGTGGTAAATTTACTCAAATACTTTACTGAAGTACTGTACATGTTCAGCGTACTTATACTTTAAGTGTTTCTATGTTATGCTACTTTTTGCTTCTATTCTAATAATTTTTAGAAACAAATATTGTACTTTGTACCTTGTACTATTTATTTTAAACCTTGCTTGTTTTTTTGAGATAAACTGCATTACTATAGATTGAGCTACCCAGCAATGTGTAAGGAAATAAAATCAACAGCTGCAACATTAAAGTTATATACAGATCAGTGAATTAATAATTGTGATCCAATAATATATGATAAGTTCCATTCTACATAATGAGTATATTTACCTAATGCACTGAAAAAATATTTTAATTGTACAGCTTGTGTACAGTTAAGCTACTTAAATAGGGTTATAACTTTTACTTAAGTGCGGCACCACTTTCACATAATAAATCTGCAGTAGGATGCAGGGCAGTGCATGAGCCTGAAATTCATGCCCAGTTTTTTCTATGCTGATTTTTTTTTTTTATACTGATTTTTAAAAATTGATTAAATCTTCTCCTGTGATCCCACCCTGCTTTGTGCGTGATCCTCATGTGCCACTTCATTGAAAAAATCATGGAAACACCCCTGCTTCCACCATATCAACATCCTGTCCCAGTATAGACATTGCCTTGTAGCTGTCCTATTCCTTCTGAAGTCCATCATCATCTCTTTGGTCTTATTCACTTTCAGAAGCAGATGATTTCTCCCAAAAAAACTCCACAAATTCAGCTGTTAGTTCTCTGTATCCCTCATTCTGCCAATCACTTATACAATGCCTATAAAAAGTATTCAGCCCCCTTGGATGCTTCACCCTTTTATTGCTTTAATAAATGAAATCATGCTCAATAAAATTTGGCATTTTTGACAAGGATTTGCTAAAAAACTTCTTTCATGTCAAAGTGAAAACAGATTTACAAAATAATGTCAGTTAATTAAAAAATATATAATGTAAAATACATGTTTGCATAAATATTCACCCCCGTAGTAGATGCACCTTTGGCTGCAATCACAGCACTGAGTCTGTGTGGGTATGTATCAATCAGGCTGGCACATCTGGACACATTTTTCTCCATTCTCCCTCGCAAAACAGCTCAAGCTCTGTCAAGCTGCTCCGGCATCGGTCAAGCTTTTTTCAAGTCCATCCACAAATTTTCAATTGGATTGAGATCTGGGCTTTGAATTGGCCAGTCCAGAACATTCATCTTGTTGTTTCTAAACCATTTCGGTGTAACTTTTGCTGTATGCTTGGGATCGTTGTCTTGCTGGAAAATAAATCTTTTCCCAAGCTGTAGTTCTCTTACAGACTGAGTCAGATTATCTTCCAGGATTTGGTGACATTCATGTTCCTGTCTACCTTTACAAGCCCTCCAAGGCCTGCTGCTGAAAAGCATCTCCAGAGCATGATGGTGCCACCACCATACTTCACAGTGGAGATGTTGTGTTTGTGGTGATCTGCAGTGTTTGGTTTTCACCAAACTTAGCGTCTAGCCTGATGGTCAAAAAGCCCAATTTTTGTATCATCAGACCAAAGAACCTTATTCCAAAAGACCTTGGAGTCTACCACATGCCTTTGGGTGAATTCCAGTAACGATTTCATATGAGCTTTGTTCAACAGTGGCTTTCTTTTTTCCACTCTCCCATATAGCTTTGACCGGTGAAGAACCCGGGCAACAGATGTTGTATGTACAGTCTCTCCCATCTGAGCCACTGAAGCTTTTATCTCCTTCAGACTGGTCATAGGTGTCTTGTTGACCTCGATCACTAGCCTTCTTCTTGCCCGGTCACTCAGTTTGTGAGGACGACCAGCTCTAGGCAGATTTAGACAAGTGCCATACTCTTTCCATTTCTTATAAATGGATTTGACTGAACTCCATGGAATATCCAGTGAGTTGGAAATCGTTTTGTAGCCATCTCCTGACTTATACTTTTCAATGATCTTTTCTCTGAGTTGCTTAGAGTGTTATTTTGTCCTCATGTAGCAATTGTAGCAGGAATACTGATGAACCAGAGACTGGACCTCCCAGACACGGGTGTTTTGATACTACAGTCACTTGACGCACATCAGCTGCACTCAGGTGATCTCCATTTCACTAACTGTGATACTGCTGGAATCAACAAGCTGGACCTCTGTTGAATTAGGTCAATCCCTTTAAATGGGGTGAATATTTATGCAAACATTTATTTTACATAATACATTTTAAATTAATTGGTATTAGTTTGTAACACTGTTTTCACTTTGACATGACAGAAGCTATTTTTGCAAAGTCTTGTCAAAAAAGCCAAATTATATTGACTATGATTTCATTTATTAAAGCAATAAAAGGGTGAAAAATCCAAGGGGGGGTGAATACTTTTTATAGGTGTTGTACATCCAACCAATCATCATAGTATTTCTGTAGGTGAGACGACGTGGAGGGAGGTGTACAAGGTGAACAGGAATGGAGACAGCACAGTGCATTGTGGACTTCCTGTACTGCGCATCACCAGATCAGACAGTTTCACATACTATGGCCTGCGTAGCAGGTCTTCATTAATCCATGAGATGGTGAATGTATTTGCTGACATTTCCTGTAGCTCATTCCAGGTTTGGTCTGTATGCAAACTGGAGAGGGTCAAGAGATAGGCCAGGACTTCAGGTGAAGTGAGGGAAACTTGTCAATAGTTACAGTTGTGAACATTTTTGGATGCAGGCCTTCTCATTCTCTGCTCATAGGACAAGAATATCATTTAAAGCATCCAGAAATCATACAACCAGAGTTCCTGGCTGCTTTCTGCAGTTCTGTTTCCCTTTTTACAGCTGTCTGTCACCAATCTGTTGGTGTATTCACTAACAGGACTTTTGTGACCGTGCCTTTGGTTTTTTCAGATTGCTGTGTGGGCCAGTGATGGAGAAGCAGTGTTCATCCGGGAGTTTACACTGATTCGGCGAGATCACCTTGCTGAAGAGCCTCTACAGGATGGCAGCCAAAAACCAGAAGACTCAGTAAGTTCAGAAAATGTTGCCCTTAGCAAGGCAGCAAAACTTAAATTATATAGCACATTTCATTACAAGTGAAAGCACAATGTACTACACAAAGCAGGAGCAAGGTAGGTTTCTCCAGTGGCTTGAAGCCTAAAAGGTTAAAGCAACTTCACCAGTATTGGTGGAGACCCAGGAAACAACCAGGAAACCTGTTCCAGATGACCTGAGGGCTCTGACTGGTTATTACTGAATTCCAACATTCTTGCTTTTTAATTTCAAACATAAACTTCAAATATCCAATTCTCTTTCCTTTAGAACTCACTTTTAAATAAATCGAGATGTCAGATAAAACTAAAACAGCCAATAAATCTATCGCAGTGTGTTTACATAACACTCTGCACCGGAGGAGTGAAAAATCATCTATGTTACACCTCAGTAATGAATGTGAATGAATGATGATTGTGGGACCTTGGGAGAGGAGGTGTAACCTGACTGCGGGCTGACCTAGCTTGATGTGAAACAGGGCAGCACATGCAAACACACTTAACACTTGTTGCATGTCCGAGGGTGGGGTGCCCCTTTTTACATCACATTCCTCCCGCTCTGTCATCACCTTTGATGAGACATGATTCCTGCCCTTACAGTTTTCTTAAGTCGATCTTTCTCTCCCAGATGTTTTATCTAATTGGTCAGGGAGGGAGGGATCGAACTGCTATTGTCACACATACTGATGTGTAGCTCGCCTATCTCATCATCCTCTGTGATGGAATTGGTTTTGGTGGAGATTTAGAGCAATCTTTTTAAAGTGATTAGAGGATTTTTAACTGGATTACGTTATCACGAAGAGTTAATCTATCTCAAGGTGAATTCTAAAGTTCAACTTTTTTATTTTCTGTGAGGACATTTTGTAGTTGACCTGACTGGACTCACATTTTTCTGGTTTATGTGTCTTTATGACCTCTGCAGTAAGGTGAAACGCCTTCAAGCACATCTTTCAGATGTTTCCACGCGTCAGTAAATAACCCTCTGACCTTAATATATTGAATATTCAGCAGCCTTCAACACATGTTCAACACCAATCAAATACAGTGGCATTTTTTTGATATAAAAGATCTGCTAGAACCCGCCATCAAGCTTTCAAGCAGGATTATGAGGGCTTATTTGACAACTTACATGTGCTGGATAGCCTTACAGATCTGTGGTAGGCAAAGGTCGCTTTCAGTTTTAGGAGGTTTCTGAACATTATTTTTTTGTAGTGTTCACTTTGCAATGCCTTCTGCCTTTAAATGATCTACATTTGTCAGTCTCTTTGGTCTGTCTTTGCTTTTTTTTTTACATCCCAGAGGCAAATTTAATGGAAAAATAAACTATAAGGAGTCAAGAATTCAAATACTGTGGTGCATGTTTACAATGTAGTTAGAAACCACAAACAGCTATCTTTACGGCATTTGGATTTCGTACTGAGACCGAACAGCAGTGTGATTTATGATGCACTGACCTCGAGCAAATTTTGAAATGATTTTCAAGCCAAACATCATACAAAGGGTATTTATGTAACCACGCTGACAGACTCTATTCATGCAATCCCAGCCTCAGTTGCTCTTTATGGGGTTCATTAGAATAACTTTTGTTACATTCAATACACAGGTGCTTTGGTAGCGACAAAATATAGCATTCATCTTTACTGTAAATGAATAGAATAGATAGGCTTTGTGGAAAACGTGTTTCTGTCTCTTTTGGAGAGAAGCATGATAGAAAGTCGCAATGTGATCTTTAAAATATGATGACAGAACAGTAGGACTGAAGATCTCATGATCTAGGAGGACTTTTATGGCACATTCAAGGCCAAAACAGACAATATTACCAGTTAACCTGTTCGTAAAAATCCACAACTGAATAGCCGAACAGAAATAAATGATTTCTTGAACTGAATAGTGTTACAAAGACTGTGTTTTGGTATATTTACGATGCTAATATGTCTTCAGATGAGGAGCCTCTAGACTCCCAGGAGCCACACTTGTGATTCCTTTCAGCACTCAGCCGGTTTCAGTCTCTGTGAGCCTGTGGCGCTGTTCTGTGTTGGATCTAGGTTCAATATTAAGCTTGACTCAACGCCAAGATAAACGCACCTTAATTAGCAAGCAACCCAGGAGGCGGATCTCCAACTTTAAAATGTATTCCCTTTCTCTCGTTTAACTTTCATGAGTATGTGCCAGGGTTGGTTGGTGGGCAGTAAGACTGACCTCCCCAGCACCCTTTACCCTATCCCCCAAGAGAGCCACAGATGAATTGTTCTCTCCAAAGGAAAGTGTTTTTCCTGGCAGCCTCAGCATGAGCTACTTTGGTGGAATAGAATTGTTTCGTACAGCTGAGGTCTAACATACCGTTGTTAATTAACCCATATTCATTATTTGATGGCATGCATGTGCTTTAGACCTTCAGTAATGTCAGCATTCATAAACATATATTAAGTAAATTTATGGGATTGAGAAGTTCCTGATTCAAAGTTTGCAGGGGGTCTGATGGCTGAAATGTTGGCTGCCTAGTCTGAGAAAGATGTTTTTCAGTGTAATAAGATTCAATGAGTAAGACTCTGAAGATAAACAGAAAATCTTCTCATAAATCTAATGTGAGCTTTTCCCACTCTTTGTTTGGCCATCAGTGTTTTTTCCTTGCGTGTTCATTTGATCTGCTCAAGTTTTAAGAACTGCAGCTCACTGAAAACCTTCAAGAAGGATACAGAGTTGGCAGGTATTACTCCATTTACAAAGAACTTGGGATAGTGTAGTGGTTTACTCATTTGCCTTATAAGCAAAAGGTCAATGGTTTATTTCCAAATGGGGATGTAAGTCCCTCAAACCATGGGAGGGTTGTGTTAGGATTTGGTGTAAAATCTATGCCAAATTATGATGCGGAATAATCTGCTGTGGCGACCCCTTGGGGAAAATAATCTATTCCCTGCATCAAATAATTTTCGCATTATCTGGCTCACATAAAAGACTGGCAGCGGCAGTGGCGCCTGTGGTGGTGGCAGCCTCAGTGGTGGCATGGTGTCACCATGAATGTGTTGGATCCCCTAATCAATTTGGTTTTCACTTTGTGCAGATTGATGGAATAGGCACAGAGATATAGCTAAAAATGTAACAGCTTTTACAGACAGCACTACCTAAAAATAGCTGAAAATCTAATCAGTTCCAGATCTTATGGAGGTTTATCAATGTTCCAAAATTCAAAATCCAATGTCAATTAGTTTTATCCCCATTGTGATGACACTAAGAATCTGCCGCTGCTAATAATTCCATTATATCCCCCCCGTCTTCAGAGATATAATAATTTAAATCGTAGTATTTAATTAAAAATAAATACTAGGATTTTCATGTCAAATTTGTAAACTTAGAAATTGAGGATTTTAGCATCTACTTTAATACTTTTCTGTACCTTCAGCTGCTCCCTTGTATTCTCTCCAAGGGTCGCCACAGCAGATTAAGCTGCATTGATTTTATGCTGGACGTCCTTCCTGACACAACTATCCATGGTGAGAGGGGCTTATGTCCCCACTGGTAATTGAACCAGGGACCTTTCGCTTGTAAGGCGTAGGCGTGTGTAAACCCCTACACTGCGGAGACACTAATAATAGGTTGTCCGTCTGTAGGCAGGGGAAATGGTTAAAAACAACAATGAACAGCTGTGATCTTCAGGCCCTTGGGCAGCATTAAAGACAAAGCTTTCAGGAACATTTCCCAGATCCATCATCAGTGAACACAGATTGCTGCTGCAACTAAAAATAAAAATCAAAACTTTGGAAAACAAAGAAGAACACAATAAGATACAGAAGCTCGGCTGCACTTCTCTGGTCTCGGCTTGTTACTAGCATACAGTATCCGTGATGTCAAGGAGCTGCATTAATGCACACAGCATGTGTAACTTGCACGTTTGTGAAGGAACTACTGATGCTGACCAATACATTCAGGTTTTGGAGTAACATTTACTGCCATCCACACCCTGTCTTTTTTTTTTTTTTCAGGTAGCAGATGCTTATTTTAGCAAGACAATGCCAACTCACATACTATACAGATTACAGCACCATGACTTTGCAGAAAAAAATTCCTCGTGCTAAACTGACCTGCCTGCAGTTCAGACGTGTCACCCTCAAAACATTTAGGGCAATATTAAATGGAAAAATAGGTCAAACGGAACCCCTGAATTCACAGAAATTGGTAATGACTGATGTGTGTGAAAAGGTGATATAAAAAATTGGCAAATGTACCCCTTTCCCAACTTTTTTTAAAATAATTTTTTGGAATCAAATTCAGACTGTGAATCCATATGCTTTTTAAAATCAGTTAAACTATTTGATATATTATCTCTGCTGTTTTTGACAAAAAAGAAGGAGATAAAGAGAGAGACACGCACACCACACGGTTTTCTCCTCAGCCGCTATGTCTAGACACCAAATATGATCTCCCTGTCAGCAAGCAGCTTTAAAGTAGACGTCTGAAAGCCGATCCTTCAGTTACTGTGTGCTCGTGTGTTTGTGTGCGAACGCTACTTTATACTCTGTGTGTTAGTTCAGTGTTCATGGGCAAGAATGTAATTAGTATGTGTGTAAAGTATATTTGCCTGAAAACATATTCACTTCTTTTACATAGTTAATACTGAACAATTGCACAAATCAAACAGTAACATTAGAACAAGCTGAATGTATGACATCTTAGCACCTAATTTAGCTGTTGTGGCTAATATGCCAGCAAATGTTTCCACTTTACTTCAAGTGTTTTGGACTGCAATGCATGTTTACCCATGCATCTTCATGCTTTAGGCACTTTCTGTATGTCACATGCACAGCTATTTTAGAATCACTAATTAATCTAAAATGTCTGTGGACTGTGGGAGGAAGACGGACCACTTGCGGGTAACCCTCGCTGACTCTAAGCAAACTGAACACAGGCCCCAGCCAACCAGGAGATTTTAACCTAGAAGCTTCAGATACACAGGCTAAAAATACAAGACAGTAAGCTGAAGAACACTAAAATTTCACATAAATCTGAGGGGAACTTGATTGTCAGGTGACTGTTGTTACTGTAAACAGTACTGGTTGGTGCAGCTTCAGCATTAAGACAGCATTCAATCTAAATAATTAGTTGCATCTTATTACTAGAGTTTCCAAAAATATCCATACTGAAGTAATTGAAGTACACATACAGTTCATTTTGAAAGAGAACAGTAGTGCCTTGAAAAAGTACGCAAAGTACTTGGAATATTTTTTTTACAGGAAACATTTTAAATTGGCAAAGCAAAAACAAACACAGCCCAGCTGACCCAGCTTAGGGTCCTGATTTGGATGTAATTCACACGCTCACACTTTTTTACCGGGAATACATCAATGACAGGCAGCGGGATATCCTGCAGATGTGAAAAACTGCCAGAGCCTAAAAGTCGATGTCTTGCTGTACCTAAAAACAACCCTATTTTGTTAATAATGTATATGGTAACTTTAGGCAACAATGTCAAATATGTACCATTAATGGATAAATCCTCTCCTCACTGAAGAACTTCCTCTGTAGCATAACTCATTCATGAAGTTCATGTGGCAATATTCAAGCGCTACATCTGTAACTCTTTAACACAGCCCATCCAAAAATTTCAGCTTCATGAATATAGCTATATGCTTGCACGTCTTCTTTGTGTAGCTCTCTCACAAATTTGAGTTACTGATCTGCAGATTTTTTTCATAGTTTTCTCTGGTGATCTAGGAGAAAACCTGCAGAATTCTGTGGAGTGTTGCTTGCTTGTTACATTATCAAATCTAATCTAATCAAATTCTGCAGAACATCTGCAGAAAATCTGTGGAAAATTGGCTGAATTCTGTGTGCCTGCTGATTCCCAAGGGTTAAAGTGGGATTTGGCAGGTGAAGGGACCCTAAATTGTGCTGTAGCTTTGAAGTAGGGGAAAATGACTCACTTAGAAATAAACAACACAACTTCATCAGTTATGTTATGTCATCTCATTCAGAAATACACAATACAGCTTCACTATATTATATTTTGTGTTAAACGTGTAAAACACTAATGACTTAGCGCACTTTACATAGTTTACTGGGTATCTCTGGTTGCTAAGCTGTCATAACAGTTATAGCCTTTATTTACCCTTGAAATTGTAGATGAAATCTTGGTGCAAGAATTTATATCCTTGTTCTAATTTGTTTCCTTTGGTGGAAGAATTTGATTCCAGTCTTCACCACATGGGAAAGTTGAACTTTAGTACTGTAGGGCAATCAAACATTTTTAAGAAAAAAAATCTGTTATGCATATTGGCTTTCTGTGACACTTAATCGAAATGGGCAATCATTAACTAAATAAATTCCATCTCTACTTTTCCTGGTGTGACAAATCAAAATTCCTTGATTTAAAAATGTCTTTTGTTCCTTTGCCCTTTTAAACCATTTTTCTTGTACTGGAAGTCAGGATACACTGATTGCTACTTTGGGTCAAATTTTGTCTTTAGCACACCAAGAACAACCATGGTTGTGACTTTTTCATGGATGATAATGACAGTATTTAAACCCCTTTGTAGCATTGTCATGACGCTCGTTGTGGGAATACTTCCACTTGGCCTGTCTTCACATTTCATAGAGTAATGGTTATGTCTTCATTCACTGTTGTTTTATTTTGTCACCTTTTCTCCCTCTCATCTTTTTTTATAGATGTTGGATGATTTGTTAGATATCACTTCCTCTCGGCTCTCTGCCTATCTCACTTCATCACACACCAAGCAACTCAGGCCCTAATGTCTTTACATGCTCAATTGCACCTCAGGCAGCAATTGTCAGAGTTATTTTTTCCCTTTTTGAGAAGGTTCAGAATGAACAGGAGCTGAGGCGGTTCCGCCTTTTGGCAGGGTATTGGGGGTCGTGGTAATTGGGGTTGGGCTTGTAGGGCCAAGGGCAGTCTGGGTGGTAAGCGTGGGGAGCACTCAGTGGCTATGGCAGCAGCTCATAGACAGACAAGTCCATTGCTCAGCTGCATGCTGACTTGGCAGCTGTGTTTTGCATGTTGTGCCAGGTGGAAAGGGCAACAGTCTTGCACAATTAAACACTTCATTTGTCTTCATTAAAAGGATGGACATGTAAGCTTTGGCAGACAGAGAGGATGTTTAGGCTGAAGTTTTTTTCCACCATGTTCTGCATCCCCTGGTGTTATATCTTGTCAAGTTTAAAGCTACCAGGAATTTCTGAGCTTTTGACAGCATGAAATTGACTTAAATTTAACCAGTGCATATAACATTGCATATAACCTTTGCAGCCTCTTGGTAATATCTCTTGCACATGGCCATAGAAACATGTTTCAGTATTTGTGAGGTAGACCTAGTACCCTCATCACCCATATGAAAAAGATCAATATAAATGATATGCTGTAAAATATTTTCACATGTGATTATGGTCCTAAAAAGGTGACTAATATTGCATTTTCTAATTTAAATTTCTAATTTAAATTTGTAATGTAAAATATAATCATCCCTAAGGTGCTTATCTGATGGAAGTGATTGTTGGTGTTTGTACTGCCACTCGCTATGTATTTTCTCCTTTTTGGACCATTCTCTGTAAACCTTAAAGATGGTTACAATTAGGCTAGCCTGTCTGGCACCAACAATCACATTCATGGTCACTTAAATCAGGTTTCTTCCCCATTCTGATGCTCTTCTTGAACTTCACCTGGTTGTCTTGGCCATGTCTACTCGCCCAAGTGCATTGAGCTGCTGCCATGTGATTGATTCATTTGATATTTGTGTTAACAGGCAGTTGAACATGAATACCTAATGAAGCAGCTGTGAGTTTTTATTGCCTTAATATGATGGAGTAAGGCTAATATCTATCCACTTGACCCAGTTTAACAGACTGATTTGTCTAAATTTAAAATAAAAATCTGTCCAATAAGTGCTGTTTCGTGGACTGACGATTAACCAGTGAGTGCCATGGGTCAACTGTTGTCAAGCGGTGCACTACAAAAGAGATATGTTAAAATGCCAGTGCTTGCTTGTATTGCTGAACATCAACTGGAGAAACACACTGAACTGTTTTTTCCTTGCCAGCGCCACTGTTTAATCTCTGGCACAGCCAGCATGCTGAAATGGCTACGCGTCAGTGTCAACTATAAAATCACATCAGACTCAGGCAGATATGCTGGTCACTAGTGACTGGTTATGAAAAACTGCATCCAATCCCTTATGATGTTAGAATAAAAAGAATATCAGACTAAAGTTGGAAATGGGTGTAATGAGTTGACAGCAGCTTCTGATATCAGACTTACTAAAGTACATGCAAGTACAAATATTTGCTGTTCTCTTTTAATTTTTTTGAATTACTGCATTGAATTACTTTCTGAACTGTTATGTGTCTTCAAGCCCACTCGCTGCCTAAATAACTCATGATTTACGTCCCTGTGAATTTTACATTATAAAGATGAATGTAGGTTGCCACTGCCAGTAGGAAGATTTCTCCATCCTTTCACCTAAGTGATATATCCTTGGATAAAGCTGTTGTATGCTGACTGCTCAATTCCTCAGGGAAAAAATTGTGCAGTCACATCAAAATTAAAATACTTTTTTGTGAGTAAAAATATTTTAATTTTGATGTGACTGCACAATTAACTAAACTTTAACTAAAGGGGCGAAATCAAAACCATGGAATACACTATACAGAAATTCTTTTTGCTTTTTAATTGATTCAAACCTCATAGGCCCAGAGTAAAGCTGCTACTCCTCCACATCCAAAGGAGCCAGCTGGGGAGGTTCGGGCATCTGACCAGAATGCTTCCCAGGCAGCTGAGGTAGCTGAGATGTTTAGGGCATGTCCAACTTCAACTGGAGAGATCTCGACTGGCTTGAGATCACATTGGTGGCCCCCCATGGATGGCTGGATGGATGGATGGATATTTCACTAAAAGCTGTGTACCGCTGTGCTTTACATTTTATTACAGGCTGTGGAAATCTTACACATTGTATTCTGTATGCTACTGCTAAATGGCCATCTCTTTATGTACGCAGGCTCTCGCACTGGTTGATTCTTATATATAAAACTGTTCTTGGCCTAGTTCCCCCTTATCTTTCTACCTATATGTGTAGAAAACAAAATCAATATGTTCTCCGTGATCACTTTATTCTACAGATGGTGGTTCCAAGAGAGAGAACAGAATATGGTAAAAAAAAGCTTTTAAATATGCTGCTCCTTCCACATGGAACAACTTACAGTCTGAACTGAAATTGTCGGAGCTGATTTCTTTAGGGGAGTTTAAGTCAATTATGAAAGATCGAGAAGCACATTCCCTTGGTCACTGTGACTGCTTTTAAACTATTTTATCTATTTTACTATTTTATCTTGAAACTGTATCTGTACCCCACACTGTCTGGATACTGTGATTTTATATTTTTGTTGTGTATGATAGCTGTTTATGTCTCTTTGTAATTTATATATGTGTAACCTTGTTGTTGCTGCCTTCTTGGCCAGGTCACTCTTGAAAAAGAGATTTTTAATCTCAATGAGGCTTTTACCTGGTTAAATAAAGGATGGTGATGAAAAGCAGCACTGTTCTTAAGTAGTGCTTTGTAGCATTTTGGAGCAGAAGATTGAGAGAGCATAAGTTTTCTTTCAGTGTCCCCTCATCTGTCTTAATAAAAGCACAATGTGTCCCAACACTCTGTTGTGAAATAATTTGTTCTTATAGAAATCAGCTTCTCTGGGTCTGTTCCTGTTGCATGCAATTGGCTTTAAAAGACACTGCTTATATGTGAAGCAGTCCATGCTTGGATCAGACCTGTATTTCAAACAGTGAGGAATAAACTACTGTTTGAGTTCAGTTAGCCACAAATGTAAATGTTTGTTTTTGCATAGCCAGCAATCTGAAAGATACCCTGACTTTGTTGAAATTTGTTTGTGATGGGCCAAAGCAACACCTTTTTTCACAGCCGAGATGGTTTTCTTTAAAATGAGAGATAGGATTGAAAGGAAAGCACCATGTGCCTTCTGGACTTGTATGCTTTTGGCTGGCTGACTGGTGTTTGGCACATGTGAGGGTTGTTTGGAGGCTTGGTCCCAGCGCTCTTGAAGAAAGTGCTGAGCGCTGGTGAATGTGGTGTGAAGCCACGTGGCTTTGGACTGGGGATCTTTCTTTCACCCCTGTGCTTGTTCCATGAACATATGTGTTCAGTAAATCCTTGGCCCAAACCGTGCCACAGTGAATATCTCCCCCTGCTTGATGTGGTCTCACATCCGTGCACTGTGGGTACTGGAGTGGTGCTGCTGAGGTAATACCACCAGGGACAAGACCTCACCACAACACCCACATAACAAATGTGGGTGTGTGTGTGACTGCATGCAGCCAGTAGTGTGTCTGTTGCTGACTACTGCTGCATGCACACTCCCATCTGGGGAGACTCTTGCACAGCGTACCCTCATGTAATCCCATAGCTGTTTGTGTTTGCATGCTGATATGTGCATATGTGTTATTAGGAATCCATGTGTTTGTGATTTCTGCACCTTTTAGCATTCAACACTAATACACTAAACTATGTCTTTGATTAATGGGAAAATCCTCCCTCCTCTACTTGCCTTCTTCCCCCATCCCCCCCGCAGTCTTCTCTCCCTCACCGTCTACAGTATCTGCTCCTCGTTGGCGTGTGAAGGCATGCACACATTTTCTGGATGAGTGACTGATTTCTAATTGTTTACATTTCAGGTTGCACTCCCTTCTGCAGATGTTTGTATTCTTCTCCATGTTCAGCCTGCATTTACACAGGCATGCACAGACACAAATAGAAAGACCCATACAATAGGGATATGTTGATGCCAACAAGTTTCATCTAGGAATTTCTGAATGTCTTAACTCAGGGTTTTGGCACTGCATGTACTAATTGCCTCCAAGTGGAGGTGATTGTGACTATTAGGCCTTTAATTTTCTGGCTTCGGATGTGTGTTCATGGTGTGGATGAGATTATTAAAAGCCTTTGCCATGAATGTGGTTTCATTCTGTTTAAATAAGAGTGTAATGAGCTTAATTAAATTTTCCCACAGTTTTCAAACCAAGGGTACTGCAGCCAAGTAGAGACATGGCAACTCTTCTTCTGGATGCAATTCCTCCGCCCTAAATCTTACTGCTGTTCAATAAAACTGTCTCTGGGACAATTTGTTTTTCACCTTGTGATTGTTGAATTGAAATAAACTGACTTACTACAGTGAGACAGCTACAAACTTAAATAACTTCAGTAGCACTCCAGTGTTAGCTCCTGTAAGAGTTGTCCATAGCGGGCTCTTGGCTCAGCTGGCCTGCAGTATGTAGCCAGTCTCCAGTGTAAGCAATAGTGTTAACCCGAGTTACAGCAGTAATTACTTGCTGCTGAAGGATCCCTGCCACCTAGCAGAGTTTAGGTTAAGAAGTAGGAAACTTGCAACTCAAAGCATATCCCTTTCTTTAATGTGGACTCTAATTGCTCTGTGCGGTGGTAGGTGGACATGTGCAATAAAGTAGTAGAACAAACATACATACCCCACAACTTTCCTCTCTGGAAGGCCTTGTCCCCTTCTGGTCCTGGAAGAATTACCAGCACAGCATGGCAGTTTACTGGAAGTGCTTGCTGTGATTTAAAGTTCACAGGTTGGATAGTCAAAATAGAATGTAGCTGTCTGCAAATTGGGTCAAACAAGTTTTCTTTCACATAACATTGAATTAAAAGGAAGAGAATATCAAGTAGTTACAGACTGTGCAGACTCGGATAGGAATCCCCTGCTGAGACGTGATGTTCAAATAAACCTTAATTCAGCATCTTTTCTGTTTTTATATAAGAAAGCAGAATTTAGTCAAAGGAAACACAAGTCAGTACTGAGATAACACTGTCAGAGTAAGTAGTACATTATTGTACACTTTTTTTTTTGTGCCATTAAGTCATTCTGCTGTCCTGAACTTTATCCTAAACAACTGTAACACAGATGAAGGCATCAGGCTTTGATTTTTTTCATGTCCCCATACATTCTTGACATTTCACTAGAGACGTACATGATGGTATTAAAAAGTTAAAGTGGCGCTACTGGTGATGTACGTAAATGTTGCTCATAATGTTTTAAATTATTCATATTTTATCAGTGTGTGACACTCAAACTGCAGTGTTATGCAGACATCTGTCAGGAGCTGTGGCTGCAGTCTATGCAATCTGTATTTGTACTTATAGTTGATCATCGAATATGTAGCAGGGAAGAAAATTCGCAAACTGACTTGTAACAGTGGCATCCCATCACAGTACCACGCTTGAACTCAGTGAGCTCTTTATGATTAACCTTTATTTAACCAGGAAGTGAACTTTTGAGATTAAAAATCTCTTTTGCGAGACTGTCCTGGGCTGACAGACAGCATTACCCTAGCAGGTTTTTCAATGGCAGGTAGAACATGCAAACTCTACACAGAAGGACCCTTCCTTGTACTGCAGTGCACTGCATTACATCACTTCAATACAGTATCTGCACATCCATTTAATTGAAAGGGGAACATCTGTTCTTTTGACGGAATTAAAAATCCCACTGGGTTTTCTAAATACTTTGGTGTACCACATAAGCCTTAAAGGCATTAATAGTAGTGGTATATAATGGATCATATGAGGGTTCCATCTTCCTTTGCAACTCATATAACAATTAAATATCTGTAAAATGCAGCAGTAATTTTTAAAAGGGTGCATGCATTTTTTCATCCATGCATTTTTCAGCTTTTGCAGTATTATCTTTATCCCAATGGGCAAGTTGCTTTAAATAGCAAAGCATTTGTTTTCCAAATGTAATTTGAACTCAGCACTTCTGCAGGGCAAAAAGCAGTGGGGCTTGTCTCTCCGTAAGTTGCATACTCATGGGAGATTTTATGGCTCTCTACTTGATTTCTTTTGCTGCACATGACTTAAAGCATTGAAAGCAGGGTTTGGTCCTAAACCCGGTGGTCTCCCTCTGGTGCATGCTGAGACTCAATCGCTGCAGACTGGTATAAGTGCCATAAGCCTAAACATGAAAAAATCAGGACCATGAAGTTTATGTGTGCAGTCCTAAAAACATATAGGCACTCACAGTTTTGCTCTCAGGAAGCCCTGGGAGAGAATGTAATCTGTTCACAAACCACAAAACTGAAAAATGACCCTGACATTCTTCCAAGCTGAAAAGTGAACAATGCTTGCAACACAAAAAGGCATACTTAAACCAAACCTTTATACAATGCAGAGGTAAGCCTGTAACTTCAAATAAACATCATTAAAGGATCTCTTTAGGTTGTGTTCCTCTCCCTTTCAGATACTCTCAGGCTTCCAACCACTTAAATTATGAGTAGGACATAAAGCAGTGGAGACAGCCAGTTTGTGAAATATGTCTTCTTGAACTATATCTGTATTGAATTGTGCTTGAATAATTTCTGTGACTATTCAGTATGTAGGAGCACATTTAAATAACAAAACATGCACACACAGTAAATCAATAATTTTCTGATTATTATTTCTGACATTTTATGTTTTTAAAAGACAGCTGTATGCAGAAGACCAACATGCAACCAAGGCCTCTAGCTGGCTAGACAGAGAAACCTAAAACTGTACTGCTGTTTGCGCAGTAATGTGTAGATATGAATGGGGTTAGTCTGTAATACCAATTTTTTTTTTTTTTTAGTACACAATGTTAAGAGGCTGCTATTGCCCCCCTCCACCAGTGTCTCAGAAGGACCAGTTGAGTTTTATTTGTACTACCTATATCTTATTTATCCTCCCACTTCAGAGGTCAGAAAACAGTAAGAGGTAATCTGTTCCCATCAGTGTTACACTAGGAAAGCCTTAGTGAACACACCCATGTGATTTTTTTCTCTTTTTCTCATTGTTTCTTTTTTCTGATTTTCTAATTAGGCTTATATTGTAGGCTTAAGCTATAATTTATTCCTTATTGACATGTGTTTGTGTACTTTGTTTTGATTCAATTCAAAGACCTTTGAACAAAATTCAAAGTGGGTCAAATGATGACCTGCAGCATAATTCCCTGAAGCCTGATTAGGTAATGCACACAATTTAGTTGAAGGATATTCAGTTTCTCCCAATCAGCAAAGTACATTTATTATAAATATTCAGCTTCTCAGAAATCAAATAAAGCATTTTATAAAAGACAGTTCAGGTCTCACAAGCTTCCTTTTTAAAACACAGCTTTGTGGTCTTCTGCTGATCATGCAAGTTACCCTCTGAATGATACAGCAATTTAACATTGGGTGTGGTGTAGACTTATTTATGTACTGCTGAGATTTACAAAGGATTTCTACTCATGCAATTATTTCCAGTGATGCTTCCCAGAGGCATTACAGTGAACACTAAATCTGCTAAAGCTCATTTTCTAAAAAAGAAAAGAAATAGTTTATCTTTCCGAGATTTGAAAAATTTTGTTACAGTAGGTTAAAAAATGTAAATTTAAAATTCCTCTGGGATTAATAAAGTGTCTGTCTGTCTGTCTGTCTGAAATGTAAAAACAACAAATATATGCTATATGGACAAAAGTATTGGCTCATCTACATATAATAATATAATAATTCAATAATATTTCTCTAGCTCTTTCCATCAAAGTGCTGTATATTAATTTAAAAAGTAAATACAGAATAGAATAATGACAAAAACACAATGAAACTACGGCAGAAAAAACAACAAACAAATAAAGACTTAAAAGAAACTGTGAACAAAGGGGTTTTTAGCTTTGCTTTAAATGCATCAGCTGAACCAGCCTGCCTAAAAAGAGACTGTTACGTAGCATTGGTACACAAAATGAAAAACCCCATTCACCAACTGTCTTCTTGCCAACCGGGCGACACTCAAATGATGGCTCCCCTGGAAGCGCGGTGCACATGCAGGTGTGTTAGGTTTCACCAGGTGAGACAAATGAAATGGTGTAATGCCCTTTACTATTTTGTAAGGGAGCAGCGACACCCTAAACTCTGCTCTGGTTTCAACAGGAAGCCAATGGAGAGAGGCCAACACAGGAGTAGTGTGTTGATGTTTTCTTACACCGGTTGGAACACAAACTGGTAAAAAGACATTGCAATAATCTAATTGTGACGCGATAAAAACATGAATAAGGATTTCAGGATCCTTAAATGACAGGACTGATCTAATCGTAGTGATGCTTCTGAGGCAAAAGAAAGCCTGTCTAGTCACCTCCTTAATATGAAGATCAAACGAAAGCATCTGATCAAAAAGCTCACTAAGATTCTTAACCCTGTCACTGAATTACACAGGAATCCAGGGAGAAAGTAAAGTGAATATTTAAATGATTTCATTTCCATATAGTTTCCATCTTAGCTGAGGTATGTAGTAGGAAATTTTTTGATGACCATTTTCTAACAGCAGCCACATAGGTCTCAAGTTTAGTTGTATCAGACCCACTTGAAAGAACAACAGTCATATTGAACTGTATATTGTCTTCATAACAATGGAAAGAAATCCCGAAAGAATGCAAAATTTGACCCAAAGGTGCCAAGTACAGTGAAAACAAGAGTGGACACAGCACAGACCCCTGTGGAACCCATGACTAACAGAGAACATGTTGTTATATAGGACATGTTGGGATCTTTGTGGCAAATAAGAACTTAATTAAAGAAGCACCTGACCTGAGATGTCAAAGTAATTCTCAAGTCTGTCCAATAATATACAGGGATCCACTGTATCAAACGCAGCACTGAGATCCAGCAACAATAAGACAGACACTGACTCAGAGGCTGCAGCCAATAGCAAATCATTCACCACCTTTATAAGTGAAACAGCACTAAATGATTTACACTAAATGCAGACTGAAATGGCTCCAGGAGATCATTTTGATGTCAAGTGACTCAAGAGCTGGATTGAGACCACTTTCTCAAAAACTTTTGGGAAAAAAGCAAGGTTTCAGACAGGTCTATAATTTGTTAGAGAATCAGCATCCAAGCCAGGCTTCTTTAATAAGGGTTTCCCAGCTTTTCTCAGCTTGATTCAAAGCCACAGCAGTTTTGAATCATGTGGAAAGTGATAAGTTAAAGATATACAAAATAAAAGGTCTTTATGTAAACCATAACTCTATAACCATCCATGGTGGCAGAGGATCTAGAGAGCATGTTGTACATCATGCTGCCACAAAAAAACCTTTGTTAAAGTGTGCAAAGACAATGAGCTCAAATTCAGAAAAAATTTGCCCTTTACAGATGGGTGTAGCAAAAGAAACCCCTGATTAATCACACGGAAAACCCTGATTCATCAAATTACATCTATATGGACTTTGATGACATCCCAGTCTATATTCATAGAGTGAAATATGGAGTTTGTCCCCCCCTTTGCAGCTATAACAGCTTCCACTCTTCTGGGAAGGCTTTCTACAAGATTTTGGAGAGTGTCTGTCTATGGGAATTTTTGCCCATACATCCAGAAGAACATTTGTGAGGCCAGACACTAATGTTGGATGAGAGGGCCTGGCTCATGAGCTTTGTTCTAGTTAATCTCTAATGTGTTTGATGGGGTTGAGGCCAGTTAAGTTTTACCACACCAAACTCATCCAGCATGCCTTAATGGACCTTGTCATATTAGAATCAGAATAAGAATACTTTATTAATCCCAGGGAGGAAATTACATATTGCACTGGAGCACAGTCATGTTGTAACAGAAAAGGGCTTTCCTCAAACTGTTCCCACAAATCTGAATATAATTGTCCAAAATGTCTTGGTAACCTGAAGCATTGAGCTTTCCCCTCACTGGAACTAAGGTGCCCAGGCTGACTGCAGAAAAACAACTCCACAGCATTGTCCTTTGACCCCGCTCTGTAACTTTAGGTGGTCTGTCATTTAATGGCTGAGTTGCTTTGGTTCCTAAACACTTATGCTTTTCAGTAAGGTTACTTACCATTGATTGTGGAATATCTAGGAGGAAAGAAACTTCACAAACTGCCTTGTTGGCAAGAATATTGATGGCATCCTATTACAGCAATAGGCATGATTTCAGTGACTTCTTTGACTGACCCATTCTGTCACAAATGCACAAGTATTTGTAAAGACAGACTGCATGGCTTGGTGCTTGATTTTATACACCTGTAGTAATGGGACTGAAAAAAATAAAATTTTATATGTGTGTGTATATATATATATATATATATATATATATATAATATACACCTGTAATAATGTAAAATAAATATAAACTGAAATGCAAATATAAGGTAAAAATGCATAACAAGTACAATATTTCAAAATCAACGAAGCAAAAACAAAATTTAAAATGGCCTACTAAATGTAGTAAATATCAGAATAGCAAATATCACATGGCATCAAGTGTAAACAGTACAATGCAGTAAAGTGGGTTAGTATGTGTTAAGTATTTTGCAAGAACAGGGTTGAAATAAAATGCAAACAGATGATTTTCTGCTCAACAGATGTGATGCATTGCAGAGAAATATTGCATGAGGCGATGAATGCTTTCCTGCATCTGTCCTTGTGGCAGCGTAGCTGAATCAGTCTATTAGAGAAAATGCCTTCCTGCTTGTCCAGTAAGTGGTGCAGAGGGTGGTCAGGATTGTCCATAATGGATAACAAGTTTGTTCAGTGACTTCCTCTCCACCACACCTTCACAAGCTTTCAGTTTGCAGCAAATCACAGAGCCAGCTTTTCTGGTCAGTTTATTCAATCTGTAAAATTGCTCCGATTCTGTTCCCCCAGCAGACCACAGCAAAGAATACTCACCAGAAGAGGCTGTGAGAAAATCTCCAACTTTCTTCTGCACACACTGAAGGATGTCAGCTTTCTCAGGAAATAGCGCCTGCTCATCACCTTGTCATATACAGCCTCTGCGTTGGTCCACCAGTTCAGCCTATTGACGAGGTCCTTCTCAGGATAAACATGGCCCTTGTAGCTGTCTTCTTCCTTTTGTAGTGGATCACCATTTCTCTGCTTTTTAAATTCAGAGCAGATGATTTTTACCAGGCCACTCCACAAAATGAAACAAAGTAGTTAAAGTCTATGCTATGCCAAAATGATTGTAAAAGAACATAATTTAGATGTGTATGCATTGTTGTTGTTTTTACCCTGCAGGGCTTGGGCATTTACTGAAATTTCACTATGCTTTTGCTCATTCATTGTTCTTTTCCACCATACGTTACACAAATGGTAGAAGTAGAAATAGATGGAGACCTCTTACAAAACAAACAAACAAACACACAAAAAATATATTTCCTGTATCAAGCGGCATCTGGTGCTTGAGGCAGAACACATTCTTCCAAAAACAGACATGCAGACTTCCTGGATTCCTTTTCCCATTTTTTTTTCTTTTCTAAATCCTGAACCAAATCACAATGAAAGGTGACCCAGTGGAGTATTGAAGCTTCCAGATTTATGAGCCCATAGTGAACGATGAAGGTCCTGTGATGAAAACATTGCCTGGGGGCCTCAGGCTGAAAGCCAGGGTGTAAGTTGTCTAATGACAGCCATTGGATTTGGTGTTACATTGCCTCCAGCTGAAACGTCTGCATTGTCTTGTTGTACCGTGTGTCTGAAAAAAAATGTCAGCCTGTGATTTATGATATTAATCTTCATGTTGTTGCAGAGCCAAACGTGAAAATCTGCAGTAACAATATAAAGCCATCAGTCATTTGATCATCGATGAAATCATTAATATTGCACAGAAAACAAGCAAGAACTCATCTCTGCTCACCTAGAAATAAAAAACCTTGGATCGGAATTAAACAGAAGAAATATCTTCTTCGGGCCATTCTGATTGACCTCTACAGTATTCAGCAGTTTTATTTCCTGAATGTTAAGAATGTGCTTTATGCTGTTTGGTTATGATTTGTGGCGCCTTGGGTTTTACAGGTCGAACCACAAGCAAATGAGCAGTATTTCTCACAAGCAGATTTTCTGGATGACCTCACTGGGATAATGATAGGGTTGAAGCACAGTAGATGAGCTTCTCTTCTACTCCATCACTGGGATGCTATAGATGATGGAGTGATGTTAGGTGGAGGGGTAGCGGGGGTGAGGGAGAAATTTTAAGGCCTGGCGCTGTTTTGCCCTCAATTGCATGGCGGCACGTGGCAAAAGACACCAATTAGACCGAGACGCAAAGTGAAGCCATACTAGATGAGCTCAGGCTGCAGCTCCTGTCTGGCACACAAACACAGCACTCAAACAGAGGCCCCACTAACTGCTTCTCAGATCACATTTGTGTGCTTCCTTACTGTGTGTCTGCAAGATTCTGATGACGACAGCAAAGCGCGAGAAAAGTGTTTGTGTTTATAGTTGCTGCTAATGATTTAAAATGTGTAAATACATGTGTGATGTATGAGCATGTTTGCTCTATGGGAGGGAGTGCAGATTTACTTTAACACCCTCTTATTTTGTGTCTGATGCCAGAAGCTATGGGTTTATGTAAACCTCTGCCAGAATTGAGAGGGCTCAGACCACCCCAGACATGCAGGCGTGTCTCAGCAGTGTGTGTCACGCTTCACCCATAGACTCTTTATGTGTGTGTCATAGTTAAAACTGATGTTTGGAGGTCAATGCACTCTGCTTTGTTCATCAAATATTTTCCAAAATCCTCTCCTGCAATATCTTAATAATGACTACAGTATTTTAGTATTTTGTGTCGTTCTAACTCTGAAAATGCAGAATCTTAAACCTGTTGAATAGCTATGGTGATGAGCTCAAAAGGGACTTGTAGTTTTGTCTCTTAAACACAAGATGCTGCTCTTGAGCTGTAAAGATGTGACATGAATTTTTTTATGTGTTGAGAAATAACTGCTTGTTTTTGCATTTTTTTTTTGTCACTAAAGTAAATACAGAATCAACTGAGGCTCGAGAAGATTCTACAACTGTGAAATAATGTACAAAAATAGTTTCAGAGTCTGTGTTTTTGTCTGTTTATCTCTGATAAAGTGCTGCCCAAGAATTTCAGCTTTGTGGATATCAGAATCAGAATACTTTATTAATAAAGTAAAATTTATCCACGTATAATAGGAATTATTTGGTCCATGTTTTTTAAAGTAAAATTTTGTGTGTGTGTGTGTGTGTGTGTGTGTGTGTGTGTGTGTGTGTGTGTATACATACAACTTGTGTTTCATAGGTGGGTTTGCCTTATTGTTATAGCAGTTTATCCAGAATTTGTTGACAAAGCACAAAATGGCTTTAAAATGATGTCCAATCATTATTATGCATTCTTAAGCTCCTGATGCTAAATTACCTCTTCACTTAATATGTCTTTCTCTGTGTTTATTATTTTTCATCTGTTCTATTTGTTTAGTTCTATTTTAAAAAATAGTGAATTCATCTTTTTCTGGGGCAGTTTCACTTTGGTGCTATAGGAGATCATACAATAACCCTTAGTGTTTCAGATTTAGAGAGGTGGGGATGTATGATCAAATGGGATACATATGATTTTAACATGATGATTTAAAGGTAGGGGTGCCAAACATATGGCCCGTGGGCCAGAATCAGTCTGCAAAAGGGTCAAATCTGGTTCACTGGCTGGCTTTAGAAAATGTGGAAATTTCAAAAATGATGGTGTAAATTTTTGACCTTTAGTATATTTCCTTCAGTTTTACAGTCTTCTGATGGCCAAATCATATCATACGCAAAAGCAAGAAAGTTAAGAAATTAGGTTTAATAACAGAAAGGTTCCTGTTATTTCACTATTTACTAAATCAAATTTTACACAGTAAAAAAAATAGGACTTTTAGCGAATTCACATATAATTTCTGTTTTTTCAGTTACAGGATATATTCATTTTTTTCTTACCGTGTAAGCCCAGTGAAGCATGCTGACAGGTTTCTTTGATTTACTACAATAGCATTTCTTTATGATGTCAAAAAACTGACATTATTTGTTAAAATTGCACTTTTTTTCTTGAGACATCTAAGAGATTGAATACGTAGTTAAAATGAGAACAGTTTGGAAGTGTTCCTTTTTTAAATTGGTTAAGCCATTAACTCAATTAAGCAATAGCTTTACGGGCCCATTTAAGATAAAATTGGGCTGTAAGTGACTCATGATGTAACATGAATTTGACACTCTGGACTTAAAGCCTTTCTAATTTTCATGAACCTATGAAAATGCTGTATTAAATTTGTAAAAAAAAAAAATTAGAACAATTATAGAACAGTTATGTTAGTGGTAAAAACTCTGGAGTAAGAAGAATTTATTTTGTGAGCAAGTACACATCACGGGCTGTATGAAAGATGGACATCCATAGCCACCATGACATCATCGTCTACTGTTTTGTGGACGACTGTTTAGCAAGGTTCTTCCGTAGATTTCAGTGCAGAGACAGATAGAGAGAGATCGAACAATTAACTGAACTGTGAGTCATATCAGTTGTCAGATAATTCCACTGTAAATTCTCTAAAGGGTACCAACACTAAAATCATAGACAATGGTCCAGTTGACTGACTCAGATGATCTGGTGTCACCTGACAGACCTACCAAACGGCCCCCACGTCTCACTTGAAGCTTAACCCTAGTACTGCAGGACCTCAATATATTGATGTCCCAGATAAGTTTCATTCACTGCCAGTCATATAACTGGCAGTACTAAGGTTAATTATCCAATTCAGGGTCATGGAGCCTATCCCAGCTGGTGGTGGGGTTAGAGGCAGGATACAATCTGGACAGGCTGCCGGTCCATCACATAACCAGCATGCTCAAAGTCACACCTATGGCCAATTTAGAATCACCAGTTAATCTCACATTCATGCCTTTTAGGAAGCCAGAGTACCCAGAGAGAACTCGTGCAGGCACAGGGAGAACATGCAAACTCCACACAGAAAGGGCCCAGCTGGCCTCGAACCTAGGACCTTCTTGCAGTGAAATGACAAATATAATTTACGGTCTGTAGTAAAGGTAAATTAAGTAATGTCTTTTTTCTATATAGGTGTCCTCTCCTCTCCTGTCGTTCCCTTTTACTGCCACCTACGGCCGACAACTGCGAGTTCACTACAGTAGCATATTTAGACAGCTGTAAGCTCAAAGGCTCTTTAAAAAAAACATGGTATAAGGGTTTTTATGGGGGAGCAGGCTGGCATGTGAGTGAACTGATCCCCTGCAGCTCTTTTTCTGCATTTGCTCCTAAGTCATGCATCCAAATGTTTCCCCTCCATCACCTGGGCAAGCTTTGACTCGATACCTCAAAGGAAGACGTACACAAGGTTTCTTTTCACCAGTGTGCGGTTTCTGATTTTGTTGTGTAAACTATGAAAGACAATCTTGATATAATATCCATGTTTCAGCAGAGAACACAAGAAACATAGCCCAAGGTGCAAGTTCTGCTGCATAAACTATCTTTTCTCAAAGAGTGTTTAAGGGAATGATTCATTACTTGGCATGCAAATATGAACAGTACACACATACATACAGACACACAGTTTTTCCACTCTTTCTCATTGTTTTTCTTAGTCTCACTCACTCTCATTCTTACATACACAAACACATTACCCACAATACCCTCAAATATAGAGATACACGTTTCCAAGGATTGCAGCAGCCTATTATTAATCCTGTAACTCCATATCGTAGATAATTTGACATTTCCTCATGCAATCATTACCCACAGTTTTCAAGACACGGAAAACATTTTTGCTTTGTTTTAGATTCTGTGCATGACTGTAATGTAGTCTTACTGCATTGTAGCTGATTGACTGATTTACTTCATTTAGCATTTTTGCTATTTGAGAGCAGCAGTGACAAGCCAAGGCCACAACAGTGGCATATGCTGTTTCAAATGGTGTGGGCCTACTTCCACATAATGTGTTGTGGTGATGTTTACTATTTGCATGTGTTAAATTGTAGTCTTCACTATTAAAAGATGTGGCGTTATGTGGGGTCAGAGGAACATGAAGTTGCAAATGTTCACAAGATGCAGTAGCCAGTATGGCAATCACAGTCAAACATCATAAATGTCATTTCCTGTAAGAGCAAAGCTTTCTGTGTTCGATTCGAGACAACACCACCCTGTCAGAATTCACATACAACTAATTATGCAGTGCACATAGGATATTGCATGAAACCGAACTAATAGCAGTAGTTACTATGTAGTAATAGTTAGGATTTAAGTTGTTTTTTATCTAACGTGGTAGGCAACACTAGTTCAGTGGTTCCCTCTCCTGTGTCCAGGTGTACTGTGGGATTTTAATGTACAACTGATCATAAAGTTATGAATGAAATGTTAATTTTCTGCATCAATTCTTGGTACATTTTTCCTAAAATAACCCTAAGGTGACCCCAGTCTGTTTGCACAGCTGCCAGATAGTGGACAAATCCATGACCCTCATTACCAGCTAAGCTACCTAAAACAAAGAAGTTTCGTCTTTTGCCTTCTAAGAGAAACTTGGCCTTATTCAAAAGAGCAATGGATCTTAACGAATTGCTTGTGTGAAGGTGTCTGATAAGGCAATGGAGGTAAGGTGTATATAGTAAAGTGGTGAGACTCTTGCATAAAAAAATGCAGGTGTCTTGGTACGTTAAGATGCCACAAGTGACTTTTAAGGATACAACTAGAAAAAGAACTGGTGAAATGCCAAATAACATATTTTGTGCAGGCATGAATGCAGGTATGCCTTGAAATTTTGGTTTTTTTGGTGAGCCTTGGCCATCAAAAGATTGTAAACCAAAGATCTGGTCAAACACTGCTCATCTAATGTTACGGAACATCACTATCGTTTGTGATTATTGATGCTTTTGGCCATCAGGTTCTATATTCATCATCCTTTTATGCATCTCTGTTTTTGTTCTCCACGTTCTCATGAGGAAATCTCTGGCTCTATAGATGATAAATGCTCCACCAGCAGTTGCTAACCTTTTTTCTGTGATTAAGGACACTGGATGAAAAGTCAAAGGCTTCTCACTTTAATATTATAACATTTAAGTTTGGGGGCATTTGCTGAGACAGTTAATGCTGTTGGTCTTTTTGGGAAGACAGCATCCTGCTACAGTATTTCAGCCTTGATTAAAGTGGTAGACTGATAACATTTGCCTCTATAGGATATGCGGCGTGTAAAATAATCTGATAATTGAGTTATTTCACTTTTTAGGACAGCACTGAGTTGGAACCATTGCTGTTTTCCCTTTTTTTCAACCTTGAGCAGTGATGTCAGCTGTTTTCCTATCCCATTATCTTTTCCAGTTACCCAAAACTTGACATGGCATTGCTACAATAGCGTCCCTTTATGGTTTTTTGCACCTTAAGAGGACTTTGGTAGGAGGATAGATTTTTTTTTTAAGTCATGTTTATCTTTTTCCTCTGTTAAAAGCCATACAATGTGTCCCATGAGCCACATTTTGTTACTGACCTACTAGGGATTACTCTGAATTTGATATGCCACTGGTTTCAGAAAAGAAGGGCAGAACGCCAGGCGTGAGTGCATTTTCCATATAGTTCTGTGATCTGCTCAGTGGGTGTAGATGGGCCGAGTTGAAATGCAATCCAGTGAATTTCATACAAGAGGGATTGAAGAGAAGACTAGATGGAGGGACGGTTTGAAAAACGAGAGAGGCTATGAGAGAGAAAATGAAGATGGAATAGGAGCATTTATGGGTCAGTTGAGTCATATATTCTCTTTCAGTTCTTTCTTTAGCAGTCTTTTTATGATGTCTTTCAGTACCATTTCTTTCATTGTCATTCTACTCTTTCTTGGTCACACTACATCACAAAACCTGACTTAAGTAACTTTGAATGTGGCATGGTTGTTGGTGCGTAACAGGCTAGTCTATGTATTTCAGAAACTGCTAATCTGCTGGGATTTTTCCCACACAGGCTTCTTTAGGGTTTACAGAGAATGGTCTGAGTAAGAGAAATTATCCAGTGAGCAGCAGTTCTCCAGGCAAAAATGCCTTGCTGAAGCCAGAGGTCAGAGGAGAAATGCCAGACTGCTTTAACCTGATAGGAAGTAGGGAGGATATTTTCTTGTTGGATTTTTAGTATTGATTAAATGCCACAGCCTACCTGAGTATTCTTGCTGACCTTGTCCGTCCCTTTATGACCACAGTTTTCCTATCTTTGGATCCCTGCTTCACGCAGGATACGATGCCATGTCCAAAAGTTCAAATCCTCTCCAACTGGTGTCTTGAACATGGCAATGAGTTCACTATACTCAAAATGGCCCCCATAGTCACCAGATCACATTTCAATAGAGCACCTTTGGGATGTGGCAGAACAAGAGATTCACATGATGGATGTGTAGCTGGCGAATCTGCGGCAACTGTATGATGCTATCATGTCATCATGGGGTAAAATCTCTGAGGAGTGTTTCCAGCACCTTGTTAAATCTATGCCACAAAGAATTAAGGCAGTTCTGAAGAAAAAAGGGGGTCCAACCCAACACGAGCAACAAGTACCTAATGAAGTGTTAACAAAGAGTGCTGAAGTCAGCTTAATTAAATAAAAAGTTTTGGATAGATTAATCTAACTTGAAAAATCTGACTAATAAATATCATCCCTGAGTCTTTTCACATTACAGCCACATCCTCCATGTTTTTTAGGGGATTATAAAAGCAACAGGGTGAGGAATGCTTGAATATTGAGCTGTGGCACGCTGATAGATAGTTTCCTCTTTGTTAATAAGGGTGCTGCAGGACAAGGTCCATTTGATGTTTTAAAGCGTGACTGCTTGAAAGAGCTGTCAGCGCTCCTGGCACCCTGACAAACGCATATTTGTAACTGCTTGTGTGTACACTGCTGGGAAAAACAAGGAATTATCATGGAATGTATTGTGTTAAATCCTTGATACGGTGTGTACAGATAAAGCGGATATACTTCAACAACACTACACAGGAAATCATGTATCAAACAAGATCATCAATAGATGCTGTATCCTATGGAAAATGTATGTACACCCTTAGTGTCAGAAACTATTACTGTATCCTTTAACAAAAGCAATATCTTATGGGTGATCTGCATTGTCTCTGATTCTAGAATTTTTAACTATTTTTTTACAACAGTGTCAAGCATTCATTGATATGAAGGAGAACTTACATAATACCTGCATCAGGACTTCTCCTTGAATCTATGAAGCAACTCCATACCAGAATTTTTCCACAACCATGCTTCAAAGTTATTTATGACAAGTGAGAATTTGTGAGACCCAAAAGCAGAGTGTGGCTCACTGAAACACAATGTTTATCACTGAATAATGAAAATTTAGGGTTGTGTAATGCTAAAGGCAGAACACAGAGGGTGACTACAGACCTTACAGCAGGTGATGAACTTTGGTCAGGCAGGAGTGGCACAGGTTTTGTTCAAAATAAGAAATCAGTACGTATCAAACCACCACCTCCTGATCAACCCCTGGAAAATCGGGCTATTTAGTGGACAGGTGGCAAGAGGTTATTTAGTTTTTAGTTTTAGAGACCATCAAGCCATATGGCTTTGCTTAATGAGAGATGCGCATTCTCACAAGTAAACTGTTACATACGTCTTTTATTTCCTGGCTCCAAGTAATTTAAAAGCAGTTTCATTATTCTTTAGATATATATCTACATAATGCTAAAACAGGCAACATCAAGCAACTTTGTGACCTTATATGAACTTTGCAAGTAGGCTTACTCACCACTTTGAATTAGGTGTCTTTATTTATTCTTTTCTTGCTCTTAGACTGCTTAATAAAGTCAAATTTGCAGCTGAAATCATGCGTTCATACGCAGCTTCTGTTTTTTCAATAAAGTGGCCTATATAGTTGATAAGATTCATTTGTTGTACATAGTGTAATGTGTGCCAACTTTTCAACAAGAAGAGGGAGTCCACACAAGTATACAGTAAATTAACAGGTTTATTTACAAAGTCTATATGACATCAGGGAATCAGTAACGTGATGCTTGGATGGATGAGTAAAGAGCCTGTCAGGGTAAGCATCTGTATGTCATGTAGAGGAGGGAAGATGAGAGCAGCCAAAGAGCCAGAAGAAGAACCTAGAGAGAGATTGGACTGGCCTGGTCTCCTCTTTATAATCTAGGCCACAATCAGCCCCTAATGGCAACCAGCTGGCTGGGGCATTTCCCAGCTCCACCCATGAGCCACGTGACTTGAAAAGAAACTCCCAAGAGGGTCATCAAAATAGAAAAGCAACAAAACAAACCTGGATGCCCTGTGCACTCACTTTTTCCATAAGACTAATTTTCTTTTTTAATGTAAACAGTGAAAATGGCTACAAAAACAATTTTATGTGTCACTTGTTTGAATATGTCTTTATCAGCAGATACTATAGATACAAAAAGGATCAAATATTTATTTTGTCCACCAGTCAAGGCAGATGGCTGCCACTTCTTGAGCCTGGTTCTCTTCCTGTTAAAAGGGAATTCTTTCTTCCCACTCTTGCCAGGTGCTCGCTCATATAGGATTGACAGGATCATCTGATTGTTGGGGTTTTCTCATTAATATTGTAGGGTATTTACTTTACAGTGTAAAGCACCTTGGGGGGACTTTTGGTGTGAATTGGCACTAAATAAATGCATTTTATTGGATGTGGACAATTGAGACAATTTCCATGAAATGTACTTGTTATGTGATTGAGTTTGCAACTTTGGTGTCACACATGATACTTTTAGTGATGATCTTGCCTTGAATCTATGCTGAGATTCAGCTTCAGATATTTTTTAACATTCAGTTTATTTCTTCATAGCTTTGCAACTTTAAAAAAAAAAACCCTCAGGCTTTGAAATAAACCATATCCCAAACTCATTTCGTGCCTTATCTGAACCCGTTCTCTGATTTGAAATAAAAAGGCTTACAATATCAGCCTTTAGAATACCATAAATTCTGTGTTATCACCTTTTTACAATTTATCTTGCAAGCAGTGATATGAAAATTCACACTTTCTCAAACTTCAGAAAGAAACTATGGTTGAATGTATTTTTTTCCCGATTTTAAACTGGCTAGTGCCTATTTAAACAAAAACTGAAGCCAGCAGCCTTCATCAGAGAATGAACAATTGCTTGAGAAGTGTTTTGTTTAAAACCTAATTATGTGAATATAAAATATTCAGTGAATCTTTGCTCCAGCTCCTATTGTGAAACAAAATGTGCTTGAGGTGTCATCCCTTTTTTCTTTAATCGTTTCCATATTTATAGGTCAGATACAGGTCATAACAAGGAACTGAAGTACACAGGCCCCTTTGCTTTCCATGTAATTGCATCATTATTTAACTGAGTGAAAATGTCAGATTTCAGAGGATGCTCCAAGGGTTTAAGCCTCCTTTGACCACCTTTATCATATTACTATCACTTTTTCTGATCGTCTTAGAGCCAAAGACAACACGCAATACATTTTTTAAAATGGAAAACACATGTTACTGCTGTGACTTAATTGTAGGGTTAAAAACTGAAACCTTAGCTGTGTGAAGCACATATAGTAGATCAGAGATGTATTTTGTGACGAAAAAAGCTTTAGCTTGCTTTGAGTGCGAAAACTCCACACTCACACATCATGACTAATAAGCTGCTGAGACAAACCAGGTGTCTTTTTGTCTGGGGTCGCTGCTTTCTGTCAGTGTTCCAAAAATCGTTGGTCAACTGTTTTGTCTCGTTTTGCAATTATGAAAGGGGTTAACTATGGAGCCTGTCAAAATTACTTTGAATATTGGTTCTGTGTCTTGCGGCATTGGGCTGTTTACACAGATTAGTGGTTTACTGGTTGGGGGTATTTTTATAGGTTTTCCATTTGAGTTGATTTGTTCACACCCTTTCTCCCTGTTTGTGCTAACTGGCTTTTTATAAACCGATGTGGACCCTGACATGATCATACATGTCATATTTACAGTTCTGCATTCCACAAGGAGGCTACTTCAGCCAAAAAGCTTGGGTTTCACAGTGTTTATTACTTCAAATGGCCACTGCAAACGGCTGCATCATAATAATGTACGTTTTCCCAGACAGCCTCTTAAACAAGACATGGAAACCAGTTCTAACGACTTTTATATTCACTTTGGTCATTCTTTCAAATGTCTTGTAGTGGCACACAAAAAAAAAACAATAGTAGTGCCTTCATTATAGAGCTGTACTCTGTTTGGGATTTGTTTTGTCTTCATTAACAAGAAAAGTTTCCTCTCGTATCGCAAAGCACTTTAACTGCACACATGTAACTTTTGCATAATTTGCCCTGAAATGCATGAGGAAACCAAAACAAATTAGTTTTTGAATCACGTCTTCTCAGGCAGCCATAGTCAGAGCCTCTCAGCTCCTCACTGAATCCAATCTGTCTCCTCAGGAATTTAAAGCGAAAAGGGGCAACGAGGGCAGGATGCATGTCAAATCTGCACATCCCTAGATGGAGCGCTGACGTCTTCTGTTCAGTTTCACAGGACCAAGAGGAAGAGGATGCGCAATCACTGCTGCAGTGTACCCTGTTATACGTAGGGCAGTGTCAACTATGAAAAGCGTTGTATTTAAATTTTAAGTATTTTTATTTTACAATTACATTTTTAAAATGTTTTGATGCTACTTTTACCATTGTGCCTATACACAATATATTAGTAAATGCTAAGACACTGATTTTGATTGGCGTGTATTTGCTGGATATATAATTCCCTGCAAGCATTATGATGTATTCAAGGCTTGGCGTCAAGGCTGAAAAAGGTTAGTGAAAGGTCTGCCAATGCAGAGGATGTTAACCTGGGTGTCTGCTTGATGAATAATAAGGGTCAGCTGGACTTCTTTCTTGGACTTTCTAGCAAGGGGGAGTTTGTTCAAAAGAATGTTTGTATATTAATATTAATAGGACAAAAGAACTCATACTCAACCACCACGCTTAATCCTGTTATTCTAACTTGCCATTACGCTAAAACTTCACACACCACAAGCTTATATTGCATACATTTGAGAAGTGGAATGATTTTTAAGCATTTGACATTCCAGAGGCCTGTATAATTTAGTTCACCTTGTGACACACAAAAAGACAATAATGTGATTTCTGGGCATATATATGAATAAAAGCGATTAGGATAAGCCAAAAAAAAAAAAAAAAAAACAGGCACCTGGTAATACTAGTCTCTGTATGTGGAGTGGAAAACTGTGATGCCATTTTTGGCCAAGGAAACATCACCACCATTGCCAAGATGTTTGCTAGATATTTTTCCAAGTTTTAGCTCATCCATCCAAAGGACTGTCATCTATCCTTATATGCCATTATTAGGTTTATGGCTTAAAAATGTGTTCAGCTAGGTTAGAGCCAGTTGAGAACTCGGGCCATGGTTCAGGTCTAGTGCCAGGTCCTGGCAGGCTAATAGGTCAAGAACCTGGTTTGTTAAGATGATCAGCTTAACTTCATGTTTTTATGAGTGGAAAATCTGAAGGTCAGTTCACAACATTCCACTGTCATTATTCCTACAGTATATTCACTATTCCTGTTGTGCTGGCAGATTTTTAATGGTCCTCTTCTGTTGGATGTTAGATGTTTCAAGCTATCACAGTACTGCTAATAGTGCTTGAAATATTGCTTTGCTACAAATGTTGCATACCAGTTATATCCTGTTATTGGTCATGATCAAAGAGAGAGTGGTCCTATTTGTTGACTCCCATATAATAAAGGTACAAGTGGGACTTTCCTGTCACCATTCTATTATGGTAACATCCCTGGTTCGAGGTGGGGGGCACAAGCCTCTTTCACCATGGAGGGTTGTGTCAGGAAGGGCATCTGGCGTAAAACCTCTGCTATATTATCAATGCAGATTAATCCGTTGTGGCGACCCCTTGGGGAGAATACAAGGGAGCAGCCGAAGGTACATTTTTTGTAGTGTGATAGTATGACATACATATGTTTTCACACATTTTCATGCTTTTATACCCTTTGTGTCATAATACTCCTGAACTCATACACTTTCTTCTTCTTCTTCTTGTTAGGGGTCGCCGCAGCAGATCATGTGCCTCCATCTCACCCTATCCCTTGCATCCTCTTCCCTCACACCGACCCTCTGCATGTCCTCCTTCACTACATCCATGAATCTTCTCTGTGGTCTTCCTCTCCTCCTCCTGCCTGGCAGCTCCATCTTCAACATCCTTTGTCCAATATGTCCACTATCCCTCCTCTGAACATGTCCAAACCATCTCAGCCTTGCTTCCCTGTGTTA
>VUQH01089620.1:0-11749 GCA_015106775.1 Etroplus canarensis | reverse complement strand
TAGTTAAGATCTCCACAGTTGGGTTTGGGGCCTCTGGGGTTTTTAATTTCCCAAAGGGAATCTCCTGAGGGATCAATGAAGTTCTATCTATCTATACAGGTGAAAAATCTCCTTATCACTATCTATTTGGTAAACCTCCGTTTAGATGCACAACTAAAATATATTATATGCATATTTCAGACTCAGAAAGCTTCAGGTAAGCCTTTTACCCGTTTCCAAAAGGGGGTTTGTCCTCTCAGTTTTATTTTCACTTAATTTCTCCTATAAAGCTCTACAGTAGTGACCAGCAGTTAATTATTGCCTCTGCATAGGACATTATGTTTTTGGTATTGTTTGTCAGTGGGATTACACAAAAATTGACAATGGATTTTTTTTTTTATTTCTATTTTTAAACCAGTGGTGGGACTTGACCCAACTTAGAAGTGATGAACATTTGAAGTCTATTATTTATTTTATTTTATTGATTTTCAACATTGTGACCAGGAGTATGTCTAAAGAAGGCCATGGGGTGGCACTGTGCTCCCCTGAAACTACAACCCCAATTCCAAAAAGGTTGGAACTCTGTGTAAAATCTTTTTCTTCTTCTTTCGGCTGCTCCCGTTAGGGGTCGCCACAGCAGATCATCTGCCTCTGTCTCATCCTATCCCTTGCATCCTCTTCCCTCACACCAACCCTCTGCATGTCCTCCTTCACTACATCCATGAATCTTCTCTGTGGTCTTCCTCTCCTCATACCTGCCTGGCAGCTCCATCCTCAACATCCTTTGTCCATTATTTCCACTATCCCTCCTCTTAACATGTCCAAACCATCTCAATCTTGTCTCTCTGACTTTGTCTCCAAATTTCTCAACCTGAGCTGTCCCTCATTATTTTTGTCCTGAATTTGACTGTTTGCAAACCTTCTTGACTTCTCAATGAGTTTTAATTCTCATTAGTTTGTGTAATACAGAAAACAAAAAACAACAAATCATACCACTGTTGTGATGGATTGTGTGCCAGATGAGGTACTCTTGTCATAGAAGTTTTGGTTAAACAGTAGTTTCAGTTCGCTAGATGCTATTTTTATCTGTTTGCTGTTGTGAGGCAGATAGTATAGAGGAATTTTTGGTTTCTTTGTGAAAAAAAGCCAAAACCAGAACTGGTGAACTGTTAGACTGAATCAAAACCACAAAAAAACAGAATTCAGATTCTGATTCAAGAATTTCAGAATCTGTTTTTCTAGTGGGTTCATCATTGCAAACTTGTCTATGCACCCTGTTATTAAAAAAGTATTGATTGCTATTGCTTTAATGGTGTGTCCACAGTCAGCTTGCTTCATGCTGGAAGCACTCATGAACCCCTTTTCAGAGCACTTCTCTCAAGCTTTTGTTGTAGCTACACTACAGAACTGTCTTCTTAGATTGTAAATGACAAGTTTGTTAGTGACAACCAGGATCAGCTTCTCCTCTGCCACTGCTGACATCATAAGTCCCTAGATATTGATTGGTTGATGAGAGAGCAGTGACATGGACAAGCACATTGTCGCTCCAGCTGGACTATTTTCAACTGAGAGTTCTGCGAATGTAGTGAGGGGGAAAAAACTGTGCCATAAGGGTCTTTTTGCCCTAAAGACTTTGAGCACTGCTGGCACTGAACATTGGATTTGTATAGGAAGTAGACTCTGCCGTCGCAAAAACATCTGTGGACACAGACCTTAAAGTCAGTTTGTTTTATTGATTTCAAAAAAGGAAGTACATTTTCAGAAAACATGTGTAAACTGTTATGAGCAGGGGCTATAATATCCAGATGATACGGCAATATGGTCTCCATTTTGAAACACAAGGGATCAACTTGATGCTAGCTGTCCCATAAATAAGCTGTGGTGCTTAGCGTCTGCCCAGATCTGGATGCAGGTCCCATGCTCCCCGTTTCCTCATAGCCCAGCCTGGCGGGCCAGTTTAGCCGACTCCAGCGGCTTTACACAGCTAATTTATGCCCATCCCTTCCTTTCATACCCTTTTTACAACACCACAGTGGCCATGGTTGGGTGAAAGTGGGGTGTAGAGGTTGCGTGTGGGGGGTGATCGTGGGTTTTGTGTAGTAGGACCTGATGGACTTAGCCTTTGCATTCACCAGGAAGCTGCTAAAGCATATGAGCTCTCTTCAGTGTGCTAATGGGAAAAGCTTGGTGCTGAGAACTCAAGAATGCGGTTTCAGGAAGTAGTAAATGTCACTGCTGATTCTTAATTACGTGCTCTATTCCTACTCTGCACTGTGGCCTACATGTGGAGTTTTAGAGGCTTGCTCAGGTGGGATCAGATTGTGATTACTGGCTTATTCAATATGTCACTATAAAGAGTACAGTAAATTATTATAAAATATTGGGACTTGGAACACAGGATTATTTGCTTTTAGAGGAAAGAGAGTGCATCTTTGCTCATTGTGACCAAGAAATGCTTTATTTGTAGATCCAATATTTAATTTCTTTTACTATGTTGGTGTCATTGCTGGCTTTGTATATTCTTCTTGCTGTATGGTTTTCTTAGACTGAAATATCCCAAAAACCATTTATTTATTGTTACTTCATAGGCACCAGAGGTTGAAGGCAGCTGACTCTGGCGATCCCCTTTTCTGTCACAAAGAAAAAAATAATTTTCGGATTTCGGTGAATCATCTGAAACATTTCGTAAATATAAACAGGCATGTAATTTTATTTAGTGATCTGGCTTTTAGCACTATAATCAAGTCCAATGTTTGACTCTATAATCTTCAGAAATCATGACAATCCCAAACGGGGTGTTCTCTGTATTTGTTTATATCTCTTTTTGATTCATTTGATTTACAGTTTTCTCAGGCTTAACCTTGCTGTATATTTTTTTGGCCTGGTGTAATAACTCATGTCAAATAAATTCACCAGTTTAAATGTAAGCCATCATAAGCAATCCAACCTCATGGGTTGTTCCAGGGCAATGCAAACCTTCAAGACCTATGCTATTATGTGCCTGCTAATTCTGAAAAACAAATCATTTTGTTTTTATGTGTACTCCAAAAGGTTGTGGGACCAGTATCTAGACAGAACAAATGTCTTCCTCTGCAGAGTCTGCTGTATTCTAAGCCAACAGGGCCCGGTGAAGGCCAAGCTGGCGTTCATCTTTCCCTTGAGCGCATTATTTATCCCATGACTTTGCATGCTGCTCTGTTCTTCCTCCCACCTCAACCATGTCACAGTATTCTCAGAAGGTGTGTTTATTACCCTGTAAATCTGTCATATTCAGGTTACTACTAAATACTGAAACCCACTCATTTGCATGACCCAACAGTCTAACTGACCACCCCTCTGTATCAAGTATTAAATAATAATCAATCATGATCAAGGAAAACAAAAGGAAAAGTGTGACTCGTGTGGAATGTGTGAACGTGGAGGCCATTAAAGCTAAAGAAATGTTATGCTCAGGTGATAATGAGGAATAAAGAAAATGTTTAAAGAGTAACATGTTTTAGCTGTAACAGTGCTTACTTTGAGATGTTATTTTCATTTCAGCTCCCATCTGGCTTTAATTGGATTGAACTGATTGTTGGGGAATTACATCTTTATTTTAATCCTCTGGTTTTGGTGGGATGGGGAAGTGTGGTTGACTTTCAGCTGCAAGTCGTAAAATCCTTGTCCTGGTAAAACATTTTATACTGTGGCCCAGAAAGCTTTTTAAACAATGGCTTTGGCGTAAATCATGCCTGGAGAATATACATTGCTTGTGAGGGTGGTGGGAGGCTACCATTTATCCCTCCTGAACCATTACCGTCTCCTTGTGGGAGCTGAGAGTTTGGGCTCTTGAGTATCCCTTAATGTCAGCTGCTGGTAACTTTAGCTTCATTTGCCTCTCTTTCTGAGAACTCTGGGACTGTTAAGTCAGGTCATCACCTCATAATGTGGCAATCTTTTAATTTGAGCCTTTATTTTGCAGCAGAGGAGTAGTATCAGTTAAACTTCTGCTGCTTGGAAAGCCAGAATAGTTACCCTTTACAAGACCTCAAACACATTTAGCATGACAGAGCTTTTCTATTCATTTACCTTACAGAGAGTGATGATAGAAGCAATTTTGGCATGTTTTTCAAACTTGCAGGGTTGGTTGGGTTCCCACCATATTAAAAAGAAAAAACAATGAGCAAATTAAACTAATAACATTGAATTAACAATTAATTTTGTTATACGCATGAGCAATACCTGTTATAATGTCGCTAGTTCTCTAGAACAAAAACATTAGAGGTCATCAAACTCGGCAGAGTTCCTACTAACCTATAGATATAAGGAGAAAAATATTAGGACAGATACACAGTACACCTCCAGGAGCTTTATTGACATCATATTTTAAATCCATAGTTGGTCCACCCCTTTGTAGGTATAACAGCTTCTGCTCTTCTGGGAAGGCTTTCTACAAGATTTGGGAGAGTATCCATGGGAAATATATGAGAGGTCAAACACTGATGTTGGAGAAGTGGGCCTGGTTCACAGTCTCCATTTTAGTTCATCCCTGGTGTTCAGTAGGGTTGAGGTCAGGGCTGTGTGTGGGCTAGTCAGATTCTTCCACACCAAACTCATCCAACCATGCCTTTATGGACTTCACTTTGTGCACAGGGGCACAATCATGCTGGAATGGAAAAGGACCTTCCATGTACTGTTTCCACACAGTTCAAAACATAGAATTGTCCAAAATATCTTGTAAGCTGAAGTGTTAAGATTTCCCTTCACTGGAATAAAGGGGCCCAGGCAATAACATTATCCCTCCTTCACCAAACATTGCTGTTGGCACACTGAAGTCAAGCAGGTAAAGTTCTCCTGGCATTCAAAAAAACCCAGACTTATCTCTCAGATTGCCAGTTAGAGAAGCATGATTTATCACGCCACAGAACACGTTTCCACTGCTCCAGTCCAGTGTGTGCATGTTTCACACCACTGCATCCAGTGCTTGGCATTGTGCTCGGTGAAGTAGGGCTTACATTCAGCTGCTCAGCCATGGAAACCCGTGCCATGAAGATCCTGGTGTGGTTTTTGTGTTGATGTTAATGCCAGAGGACGTTTGGAACTCTGCATTTATTGAGTCAGCAGAGCATTGACGACCTTTATACACTATGCACCTCAGCACTCAGCGAACCCATTCTGTCATTGTATGCTGCTTTGGCGCTGTGGTTTCTAAATGCTTCCACACCACATATTACATATGCTATCTAGGAGGGAAGAAATTTCACAAACTGACTTTTTACAATCATGGCAAACTATTACAGTACCACGCCTGAATTCAGCGAGTTCTTTAGCATGACCCATTCTTCCACAAATGTTTGTAAAGGCCTATAAAACTTTTATATGCTAGGTGCTGGATTTTATACACCTGTGGACATGGGACTGAATGAAACACCTTAATTCATGATTAAGAGGTCTGTCTTACCTTGCAGCGGTAAGGCAAACCTGGATTTGGATCACCTCCAGAAATGGATGTTTTGTCACTTGTACTGTAACTCTTTTTATGCTTTTAATTCATTTACACTGGATGCCCTTACCGACGCTGCCCTCCATGGTGAGAGGGGCTTCTGTCCCCACCTGGAATCGAGCCAGGGACCTTTTTCTTGTAATATGAGTGTTTAAACCACTACACATTGTGAAAAAAATGCTTGGTTATTATTATTTTAATGGTACTGTAAAAGACTGCACTAAACATTTTGTTACCATTGTGTATGTCTAAAGATATATACCAACTAACAAAATAAAGTGTGACTTTTCCTTTACAATTTTCTACAGTCAAGATTAAAAAAAAAAAAGTTTAAAAAAACTGAGATAAGGGAGTGTTTGGCAAGAGAACAAATCAGCTTTAACAGTTTAAAGAAAACCTCTAAGGAGGAACAAGAAAAAATATAAAGTTTAGATTTCTTACAATACTGATATTGATGTAACCATAGGATATTGGGTAACAACAATTCAATAATTTTAATCCAACAGGAAGTACATGCATTTTCGCAAAACCGGGTTTCTGTGTACAGTGTTGCAGACAGACAGACAGACAGACAGACAGATAAACAGGCAAATCAGTGCCAGTGAAAACATAACCTCCCTGGCAGAGGTAATAAAGGGGTTTGAATGCTCTAAACTGTTTACAACCAATCTCTTTTTTTCTGGCCCTGTCAGATGTTGTTGTCATTTGACCTTGTTCCCATATGTCAGCAATTAGTTTGGGGGCATGCAATATTATCACAACCCATTCTGTTGTAATAAAGCAGAATCATCCTTTAAAACATTTCTCTATGGACAATGATTTCCCCTAATCCTCGAAGCCTCCTGCATGCTTCCCTCATGCAACCTAATATCTAAGCTTGCCCTTGTGTAAAATAACAGTGCCCTCTATCATTTTTCTCACCTCATCATCTTTGTGGATTGTTGCTCAAAGTGTCAGGAGACACCTACAGCAATGTTGTGGTACAGGGCCATCTCCGAGCTGCTGTCAATCAAACACATTAATTTCCTCCTCGGGTGTCTAGTTTCAAACTCAAGGCACATCATTGATGCCACAGTTTATTTTCTGTAGTCACACATTTGCAAATACGAGAAGGATTTCTTGTGAAAGCAAATATCAGAAGGTTATGGATTAAGGCTGCGTGGGTCATGTCAGCCTGTGAAAATGTGCAAATCCACGTCCTTCCCTGCTGGCACCACAAAATACACCAGTGTTAAGTTCACAGTTGAATGTGTGTGCATGTGTGTTTCATATAATTCCCTGATTTGTGGAATGTACAGACATCTTGGTCTACCAAATCAAACAGTCTGAGTCCTATTCTGTCAGCAGTGACTGTGGACTTCAAGACAGGTTTGCTGTAGAACTGAAATATAAAAAGCGCATATGTATACTGTGTAAGTGTCCAGAAGTCTGCTCTGATGTTGTGATTAGGCTTGCTGACTATTTGCTCTGGAGTGCACCACATTCCTCCCAGCCTTAATTGATAGCAATTATGTGGTTTTTGATTTGGTGTTTGATTGGGAAGGAGATTTGAAGTCTTAATTTGAAGGGCACAGAGTTTTTATTGTCTTTGGAACCTCAGGGTTGGATGCCTGAATGATAGCCTGTTACCTTGTAAGTCACATTAAGGAGTGCCAGGGAGTTAGCACTCACTTTAACTCCACTTTTTTAAATTTTCAGTTTCAGATTATATTTTTTGTGTCCCGCTATTGCAAAAGGAAACTGGAAAGCCACTCAGTGTGTAAGTATATTCCCCCTGTGCCAAGAGTTGTCCATCTTACTGAGTATTTTTTTTTTAAAATAACCACAGGATTTGTCCCTCCAGGGGACACCTGGCTTGTTCTCTACCTCCACCGTGTAAATGCTCACTGGCTTAAACTGCCAGATGTTATAAAAGGCTCTATTGAAGTAGACCTTTAGCTCATAAAGAAAAAAAGTCACCATGGCTGAATAGTCTATCTTGATAGCTTCTGTGACCAGACTATGTCATCTGATTTACATGGGGGCTTTCGCATGTAAATGCTTGTGAAAAACAAAGCGCAGTCTGGTGCCGGACATGAAGTAATGTGATGCCAAATGCAGTTTGAAGTCACCAGTCCAGTGCACGCATTCTGAAAATATAAGGTTAATTCTAAAGATACCACAATATGACTGATGTTTCCAAAACAGAGCGCTGGAAAATGACAGAGGAAAAAACATTCAAAGCTTAAAAGAAATGAGAACCAGTGGCACAAGTGAAACGGAAACTTGAGATATTAGGAGAAGAAATGGAAAAGAAGAAAACTGGTTTATAGTTGTCTGTCTGCCATTATTCCTTCTCTCTGACTGTCTGACAGACACACACAAACACACACAAACACACACACACACACACACAAACGTGTGAAGTTGTGAAGTTGTAGCTGGCCCAGCTTCTTGTGTGTGCGCTCAGCTGAGGCCTATTTATTGATTGGCTAGTGTGTCAGACCTGAGGACTCATGGGCCTCGGATACCCCCAACCCCCATTACTTCCCCTAACATTTATGCAGTGCATGCTCTAAAACGGACACAAGTGCACACACATTTACACACACTCTCCCAGCCCCTCTCCCTCCCTCCACTTCCTCAAGATACTCTTGAGAAAGAACGGGAGCAAGTCAGAGAGGAGACGGCAGGCAGGCAGGCAGGCAGGCAGGACACAGAGTGACCCAGAGAGGAGGGCATCACACATCGGGTTCAGACACACACAAATATACCCTGGGAAGGCATGGAACAAGATTTTTCATCCTGCAAGCTGTTTGTGGCAGCTCTTCTACTTCTGGTACTGTGATTTTTACCTTTTTTCAGTTTCCTTTTAAAGTTTTTATTTTGTTGATCAATATTATTCAGTTTGTCTTGTTATGAATCCTCTTCATAAGCACCTATTCTAATGCATTTCTTCATTTAATGAACTCTCCACATCCTGGAGTCTTCTCAACAGTAGCTCTACCAGAGCAGCTACAGTAGCACTGTCTTATTTATGTCTGAAAACTCTCCCATACCTGCCCAGTGTGTTTGGTCTAAGTCACAAAAATGGACTTGTGCCTGTGCAGATCCGCAAGCTGTTTTGTCTCACAGTTACACTGGAGTGCCTGCCTCACAGCATGACAGTGAGTAAAGTGCCGTGCCGTGCTGGCCACATGACAAGGGATTTAGCAGATGTGCAAATATCGTATGTCTTTGCCAACTGTAAAGGCCATCGTATTGACACAGTCTGCAAAAGAAGGCACCAGAGTCAGGTTTCTTTTTCCCCTTTGAAGAGTTTTCCATCTTCAAGGAAAGTGTACTTAGTCTCAGCTGCTGACAGGTGACTTAAATAGAATCCGTCCATCAGAATAACTCATAACGTGAAGTTAAGTGATCTCTAATCATACGTTCATTTCCTCTTTTCTACCTTTTGAGAAAACAAAGGCCCTATGGCTGTCACCCTCGTGTATCTGCTCTGTTTTTCTCACAGTGAAAATACCAATGAGCAAATAATATTCATACTTTGTGTATAAAGGTACTTTTTTTGAGGAAGCGTTATGAGTCAGTTGTGAGTGTATGCTTCCTCAATGAAGTGGGCCAGTGTAAATAAAAACCATGATAGATCAGAGCAGAAGAGGTGGGACATGCGGTGATGGAGGGTAGGAAGCGTGGATATCTGAGCCTTTTGATTATTGGCTCCAAAGCCCAGCAGGACAGGCATCCAACTAGCGGAGCCTTGTCTTCCTCCGCCTTCAGTGAGAACAATAGCAGCACAGTGAGCCAAACAACCTCTTCATCTCCATCCCTTCATCCTTCTACTCTACTTCCACTCTTCTTTCTTCACAAGCCTCCTTATGCCTGCAGCACTCTTGGCTTTGCAACACACAGCTCTCAGTCGTAATTGAGTGCAAAATTCACTGATTGCTTTTCAAAGGAGAATTAAGGTGGTGCACTAACCGGCTGCCCAAAGCACAGCCTGTGTTTATTTACCGGGATCCAAACATTGAAATAGTTGGCCCATGCAGAAAGTAGCACCACTGCCGATATGTTTGGCTGTATGCTCCACTGGCTGTGTGTTTAGGTCTTGCCATTCCCCTCTGCTGTTCCTCAGGCGTCATCAGCACTGACAGCCATTTATATCAGTCCCCACGCACTTCTAATAACGTGAACCCACCACCCCTCTCAGCACTGTGCAGCATGGGTGTTTTTCCTTCCATGACCCAAAGAAAATAATCGGGGCCCTATTATTACATGGTATCTGTTTTTCTTTGCAAGATCCATTCATCTCTGTAGGTGAAGCACAATGCCATGCTGTTGGAAAAAAGGTTAAAGAGGTCAGACTTGGCTTACCCATAGTTTTTCCTCTAAAATCTTAAAGCTTTCTACCTCAAATGCAACCCTGGATCTTCAATGTAAACTGTCAGCTCAGTAGGTGCAAATTGTATACTCTCACCAAGTATTCCCTTCCTGTTCAGTACGTTCTGGGTAAGCAGGCTTGTTTTACCTCACATTTCATGGCTAATCTGCAGGAGTTGGAAAATTTAAATCACTGTCAAAAACTCTGTTGGATGTGCAAGCACAAACTGCCGCTTCATGGTGTAAAGATCCCATTGTGCGAGGCTGTCTAGAGCACACAATAGCTGCATGTCTGCAATCTTTAAAAATTCCTTCATGGTTCACCAACACTAGAAAGACTGCCTAAGTGTTCAAAAATGATAATTTTCTCTTATATTCATCTGCTCCTTTTGAGCACCCTGAAACCGTAGTTGAATGGCAGATTATTTTATTGAATGTGTTTGCACTTCAGTGTACTGAGCCACATTCCTGTTGCCACAGGAGGTGGATGATTTGTCCCAGTGTTAGTTCCAAGTTCCAAATCTTTTTTTAATTTTTATTTTCCAGGTTTTCTTCCATTAAACAGGTATAGGACCAGTTTTTCCTTTGCCTCAGTCTTACTGGCAGTTTTTAAGTAGAATACCTTCACTGAGTCCTTGTTTTAGATAGCGAAAGCAATCTGTTTTCCTTTTCACTTAATCTGAGCCTGGTATTCAGAAAATGCAGCTCTCTATTACTTCATTCAGTTAGCTCTGGAAAGGGCATTGAGAAAAGTGAGGCAGAAGGGAAACAGCCATAACTTGTATGCAGCCGTAGATGATCCTCATTACCTGACAGCGCCAGCCTTACAAATAAACATCTTCCTGTGAGCATAGTGAGTTAGTCCCCCAAATCTACTCTGAAAACACAAAAGACCTTGAAAAGTAAATAGAAGCTGGGATAGAGGCATACAGAGGATCTAACTTTTTTGGCTGTCACCCTACATCTGAGATGCACATTGTCCTTGTAGTTGTAAAATTTAGCTTCTCATAATATTGATTTTGGGTGCTGCAGTAATATTCCTGCATCCACTGCCAAATACAGCACAATGCAATTAACAGAGAGAGGCACACGACTCTGACCTGAGCCTTAAGCTAAGATTAATATTTCATAATCTAGAGGATGACTCAGACATTTCAAATGCAGAAGGGACAGAAGTCAGGAGCTCCTAATTGCTTCCATTTACTGTCTCTCTCTTCCTGTCATATCCACTTTTATTTTAGTTTCCAGCAGCTAATGCAATTTCAAGCATCACTGCAGGGAGCAACAACTCATTTGGCTAAAGAGCTGCTTTCACTGAAAATGGGACATAGGAAGTTAACTCATTTTAATATATGTTAAGCCTTAAAGTCAAACGGGCCAGCATAAAGATAAAAGTGAGTTTTAATGTTTAGTTTAGTTTATTTTATCTAAGCTGCTGTTGAGTTGATAATGGCTGATAACAGGAAAGGTGGACATTTACTGTTTAGAAATGTCCAAGACAGATCACTCATATATAAGTCTTTTCTTCTTCTGATGTGTAGAGCTCACGTACTGCCAGATCAGAAGAGGACAGAGACACACTTTGGGATGCCTGGGGTCCATGGAGTGAATGCTCTCGTACGTGTGGTGGAGGAGCCTCCTACTCCCTCAGACGATGCCTCAGCTCCAAGTAAGACCCAAAAGCCACACACACACACATATATATGTATATATATATATATATATATATGTGTATGTATATATATATATATATATGTGTGTGTGTGTGTGTGCATATGCATGTATGTATGTATGTATATACCTTTACTTCATATTCACTGTTAACACATTGCATACCTGGTATATATGTACATATATTTATATTTGTTTGTTATATTAATATTTATGTATATTTAATGCAGCATCTACAACTGAAGTAATTTCCCTCCG
>VUQH01089617.1:0-13398 GCA_015106775.1 Etroplus canarensis | reverse complement strand
TCCATCTATCTATCTATCTATCTATCTATCTATCTATCTATCTATCTATCTTCCTTTAAATAAGAGGACATTGCATTTAGTCACCGTTAGAATGACCAGTAGCAGTTGGCTTAGGGCAAAGATGAGCTGCAGACCAACCAGGGGTTCATTCACCAACAATGAAGAACATACAAAAGACGATGAACAAAATATAATCACTGTTGTCCACAGGGGTGGCATGTGGCTTCAGCAGCACCCTCTGGTGTTAACTGCCAGTCTCTTACAGACTGCTCATCATTAACTCACAGCCAAACCACTAATATGGGGGGACTTACATAAATAACTAAACTGATGCATTTAACAGCAAATTTTATTTAATCATGTACAGCTGCTCCCTTGTACTGGATTAATCTGCGTTGGTAATTTGGCAGAGGTTTTTATGCCAGATGCCCTTCCTGATGCAACCCTTCATGGTGAGAGAGGCTTGTGCCCCCACCTGGAATCAAACCAGGGACCTTTCACTTGTAAGGTGACTGTGTAAACCACTACACTACAGGGACACTTTTATTAAATCAACATTACTAAAAACATTAACTATTAAATTAGTCTTTTACTGTCTGGTCTACCATCTATAACCTCGATAAAAACTTTTAATATTAATACTAACCCCACTCAATTCTTTGTGGTGTCACCTGGAACCTTTAAAAGAATCCTCAGGGCCCCTCGGAATTTTTTTTCCAACAAACCTCTGGGAGGAAAACATGCAGGTGAGATTCACAACACACCCATTTCACTCATTTAATTATCAATTACTTCCCAAAATAAAATTAAAATTAAAATTATTTCCTACTGGCCTCAAACTTGCCAATAATGTGCAATCACTCTTTCCAGGGCAGATCTACCAGTAACAGCTGGCAGGCCACACCCAAAGAAATGTCTGAAAAAATGAATAAAATATTACATGAGTTTTTGTGTGAGTGTATTTCTTTGGGGATGTCACCCATGTGCAAATATGACCTTCATTACAGTCACAAAAAGGCAATTTTTGAGGTCTTGATATACTCTAGCTCCATAAAAATATTTTTTGAAAAAAGGCTCATAAACCGTTTTAACTGTCAGAGTCTACTTTATTTCAAAATGATGCTCACCAGAAACAGGAGGCATTGGGAAATATTTCCATAGAGACTGATAAAAAAACAATTTTTTCAGAGTTACAGACCACAATGTGAACAGCTTACTAAAGAAGTGCACTGAGAAACTCAGAAACCACCCGCTCACACACACTGACTTTAATTCATTCCAATGCAAATGACAGGGATTGTGTAATTATAGTTGTGTTAATATGACATAATGTTTGATACATCCACAGATGTGCAGAGGTTTTCTGTAGGCTGCCTTGATGAAACCAAGGAGTTAGATCATGCAACTAACAAACATGAGCTCATCTTCACATTCAGACTTATGACTCAAACTTGCCACTTAAAATCTGATTCATGTGCATTCAAGAGTGAAGATTTCAAGTAGGACTTCCAATTCGGCTCAGTAAATTAAGATTTAGTGGGGAAACTATTAACCTGCTTGGAGTAAAGTACATGAGACTCACATAAAGATTAATGCAGAAATGGAACTGATTAACTTTCAAGACTTTTCTTGTTCGCATTATGATAAAAACAAATATAAGGAGATAGTATGATAACTTTGTATGATACCTGGAGAGAATATGTAGTCAATCATCGTGTTACCATTGTGGGTCCAGCCATGGGGAGCTGGCAGCCACCCAGGGACAAGAGTTGCATTAATATTGATTAGTCTCAGGGCAGAGGTTTGAAGTTACCTCATCTAAATGCTATTTAGAGGTCATCCCACATGGACAAGAATAATGAATACAATTTTGTTACTGAAGTGAAAGAGGGTTCATGACGTATAATGGTGGCATGCTTGTAAAAACTAGGATAGATATGATATGATAAATGAGTAAAAAATGTTACACATTGTCAAGTGTGCAGCTGCAAGAGCTCACTAATAATGGGTTAGTAGATTATAGCTTTTTCCTTAAGATAAAATAACTGGAAAGAAGTTAAAACTCTCTAAAATTAGCAATATTAATAATAATTTTTGCAATGATTAAATTACAGGTAGTTTCCATTATAATTCCTGCATACAGTGCACAGTGGTACTGAGTTTTACTTTCAGCTAGCAAGGCAGATCCTTGATTATAAATGTACAATGTATGAATGGGAACAGGATCTGCCGTCCAGATGCATCAACTGACTCCGTTCACTGATTGATGCCCTAAAGAAGAAGAAGAGAAAGTCTCAGTCTACTGCTGTCTTTTCTTCTCAAGTCATCTTCACTTCAAAAGGTGATTTATATGTAAAACACAAGACCTTACATTACCAGAGGCAAGATATACACATGGAATTCCTTGAACTAATTTCAGCTATTGAATAAAGCGGCACCTATTAAAGCAAGCAGTGGAGCAGCAAACTCATGTAAAGAATAAAGAGGAGCTCCTCACTGACTTCCACAGAGGCCTTTTCAAATACTCCCAAACTGATTCAAGATTGGTATTCAGTCTGAGAGGCCTCCGTTTGCCTGCTGGTGCAGGAGTTCAATTCTCCCCAGTTGGACTCAATATCTCAAGTTAATAATTTTCTTTCTGTCAGAATCTCTGCCATATGGGCATACTGTATCTGTTACCCATCTGCCCATCTAAATCTTGCTCATGACTGAGACAGAATGATGTGAATTGTGTGTCTGAAAGAGGACCATATATATATAGTGTATGATCTGCTTCTGAATGTGAATAAAGCTGGATCGGGATGTTGATGTGGTGGAAGAGTACAAGTACCTGCGTTCACATCAGCAGCAGGCTGAAATGGCAGTGCAACAAACAGGATGTATACAAGAAGATAATGGGCAGGCTCTGTTTTCTAAGGAAGTTCTGATCCTTTGGTGGAAATGTGGAATATTTTCTATCACTCTGTTGTGGTGAGGGCAGTGTACTTGTCTGTGGTCTGCTGGGGAAGCACTGCAGCTGGTGACACCATCAGAGACTGGATTCAAAATGGACACCTCTGACTATGTGGTAGAGAGGAGGTCACTGAACAAACTGTTATTCATAGTGAATAATCCTGACCACCCTTTTCTTGACAGGCAACGGAGTACCTTCTCTAACAGACTGATTTTGGTCAATATTGACATGATAGCATCACACAGTTGCTGCAGATTTGTCAGCTGCATATCCTGTGAGCTGCAAATCTCCTGATACACCACATTCCAAAGGTACTCTACTGGACTGAGATCTGGTGGCTATGGAGACCATTTGAGAACTCTGTCATATTTGAATGCGAAGGCGGTTCAAGTCAAGTTCAATTCAAGTTGACATGATTGGAATTTGTTACATGGCATCTTGTCCTGCTGGAAGCAGCCATTAGAAAATGGGTGCACTTTGGTCTTAGAGGGATGGACATGGTCATTGCCAGTACTCAGGCTGTGGCATTTAAATGATGGTCAGTTGATACTAAGAGGACCAAAGTGTGCCAAGAAAATACCCCCAAACTACCAAGAGCTGATTTATTCAAAGTAGGATGGATCCATGTGTTCATGTTGTTTATACTTAATTCTGACAAAATGTTGCAGCAGAAACTGAGACTCATGAGATCAGGATGTTTTTGCAATCTTCTGTTGTCCAATTGAGCCTGTGGGAATTGTAGCCTCAGTTCCCAGCTCTTAGCTGACTTGGTGTGATGTAGCCCACCTGCTTCAGTGTTGGACTTGTGCATTCAGAGATGCTCTTCTGCATACCTTGGTTGTAACAAGTGGTTATTTAAGTTACTGTTGCCATCCTATCAGCTCAAGAGCTGTCTTCCTATTCTCTTCTGACCTCTGGCATCAACAAGGCATTTTCACCCAGAGAGCTGCTGCTCACTGGATATTTTCTTTCTCTGTAAACTCTGTAAAATCTGCAGTTTCTGAGCTACTCAGATCAGCCTGTCTGGTACCAACAACCATGTCACATTTACAGTCACTTAAATCACCTTTCTTCCCCATTCTGATATTCAGTTCGAATTTCAGTAGATCATTTTAACCAGGTCTACATGCCTAAATGCATTAAACTGCTGTCATGGTTCCCTCGACGCCCCATCCCAACCTCCCTCTCATGAACTGCCTATGGGAATCAACATATACACCTGCCCACCATCTACTCATCACTTCACCCATCCACTCATCACCAGAAGAATCATCTAGTCACTGTGCTCCTGGAGCATCTGCTTTCCCTTGCCAGCATTCCATGTTCAGAGCTCAAAGGAGCTCATTGGGACTGCCCCCCCACCGCCTTTAGTTCATTTAGAGACTTCTAGTTCTCTCCTGGTCTTCTGTGTGGTTGTTTACTAGGCGTTTTCTGTTTACCATTTATTATTAAAGTGGTGGTAAATTGGTGTCTGCTTTTGAGCCATTTTACCTTTAAACCATGAAAACTGCTGACATGTCGTTGGTTAATTAGATATTTGTGTTAACGAGAAGTTGAACAATTGTACCTAATGAAGTGGCTGCTGAGTATACTTTTAATATTCAATTGCTGTAACAAAATAATTTACCAAATATGTTAACGTATTTCTTATCATATTGTATCACATCTTACCTTACCTTACCTGACCTTACCTCATCTCATCTCATCTTGTCTTATCTTGTCTTGTCTTATTTCTTACAGTATGTCACAGGAGTTCATCCATCCATCCACTTTATTTAACTGCTTATCCAATCCAGGCTTGCAGGGATGGGGATAGCCTGGAGTTTATCTCAGTTGCCATAGCGAGGCAGGTGGGGTGCACCCTGGAGAGGTCACCAGTCCATCACAGTACCTGTCATAGGAGCCACAGTGTTTGATAGTTTTAACAAAGACCAAACTTCCACAGCGACGTTTTATTTTGGCCTCTTACACTGATCAAGCTTTTGCAAGAAACTGTCTAACTCAGTCAGTCTCTCACCCTTTTTGGTCTACTCAAGCTGAAACTTCTTCTTCTTTAAGCTGCTCCTGTTAGGGGTCGCCACAGCGGACTCCGTATCACCCTATCCCTTGCATCCTCTTCAATCGCACTGACCCTCTGCATGTCCTCCATGACTAGCTGAAACTGAATGTACAAAACCTGATGTTCAAAACGAGGTCTAAACAATTTTAGACAGGTAACCCCCAGCAGTTTAGATGTTGTAGCACTCAAAGAGAAAAAAAGCCCAAAAAGTAGTAATTTCAAGACCGAGAGATCATGTTGTTTACTAAAAGCCACTGACATTAGTCTCATTACTGAGAATTATAGTGTAATTGTTATCCCACCACATTTGTCATCCATAATCATCATGTCAAGCTTTGCCTCAACTATGGGAAAATAAGTCATTTTCTATAACCAAAACCAGTCAGAACAACATGACACCAATAACAGGAATAAAAATGCTTCAAATAGCCCCACTGAAAATATGGTCTGACTCTTATAGCACATGCTATGAATTTTGGTTTGCACAATATTAAGACAGCATGCTAAAATTAGATAACAAAGTATGAAAATAGCTCTGTTAAACCCTGAGCATAGATCTGAGCAATCAACTCCATCCAGCTCAGAAATGTAGTTAATTGTAAGCACATGCATTGATGTTTAACATCCCCACTAACATGCGTTAGAGGGGTTTTGGTTTCAAGGGGTTTAGTTTACCACTTATCTCGACCAAAATACAAATAACTCTAGAGCTCAAATAAAAGGTGTTTTGTTTTTTTTGTTTTTTTGCTGAAATTTGTTTGTTTTAATCTGACTGGCCTTAATCTTTTGTTTGAATAAAATAAAATAAAATATATCTAGGTAAAGCATATCAATCTAGGTTAGCTTACCACCCATAAAGATGTTTAATGGTTGAGTCAGGCTTTTATGGTGTCCCATCATACATTTGGCACAGCAGCTTGGCACAGACAGGAGCCAGCAAACTGCCTGGTAGCCAAATGAGAGCACTTGTTTGCTTGGCATTTCCATGGTTTCCTTGGAAAGGCGTGTAAAGGAGGTGTGTATGTATGGCTGTACGGGTGAGAGAGAGCGTGTAAGTAACACACTCTTGGGGCCTGTACACGTATTTACTAACAGGAACATGTCATGCATATATCTAAACATTTACATGTGTTTTGTTTTGAGTTTTCTGTTGTTTTTTTTGTTTTTTTTTTTGCATGTATGTTTGAACTTGCATGCATGCACTGATCTTGTGCGGGCTTACCCAAATGACTATCCCATTTGCCCCACTGACCAATCAGAACATGAGTTCAGACACTGGCTTGTTACTGAGAAATCCCATTTGACACAATACTTTCCGGAGGGGTCTGCTTGTCCACTAAAGTGGTTCCCTTTTTGGATGGAGATAACACTGGGTGTATTGTATTCCTCACTGGCATGAATGCTTGGTTAACCAATTTATTCATTTGCTATTCAGGCTGGGTAGTGACCATGGAAAGTTATAATAGATTGCAAAGCTGTGCAGTGTTTCTGACAACCTTATAACCACGTAATCTTAGGATTCTTTATATTTTGTCCAAGGTTGATTAGAGGGCTGTTTTTATGATTCATTTGATTCAATTAATTTCTCAGATTTTAATCTTGAAGTAGCTGTTAGCTGGGCAGGCCAGTGTGTTTACCTATTTGAGTAACTAAGGAGGCTTTGTTTGAAGATAAGAGCCTTCATTGTTTGCTTGACCCTGAGAATTTGACTGAGACCAAGCTGGCCCAGCTGCTGCTCATTTCAAAAATGAATGAGCTGACATTAATTACAGTGTTCACAGGCCTTGAACCTTCTTTATCCTATTCCCCGCTGAAAAGAAACCAACAACTACTGGATTCCAAATGGGAAATGGGAGGAGGTTTGGAAGAGGTTCGGCCTGTTTTGACTGGTTGAGAAAGTTCCTGATAAGGAAGACAGATGGTATAATCAAACCTTTTGCCATAACCTTGGCTAGTAAGGCATAAAACTGTGGTAAGAGACGTGCAGGAAGAATCCGATGATATCTGGTGACCTATTGCGGCACCTTGACCCATGATGCCTTATATATGGGATGGACGAGTCAGCAGGCAGGGTTTGTTGAGAGGTTGCCATGAAAACAAAGTAACACTGATCTGAGCACTAGAGGTAACATCTTTCCCTCTTAATGTCCTGGAAGGAAGGTTAAGTAGTGCATCAGCCATTGTTGTAAATGGAAGCCAGGAAATGTTATTAATGCACATTTTCCTCCTGTCATAAAGACACTCTGATGACCTCAGTCTATTAATCTTTCCAGGGCCATCACAGCAAGCATCATAGCAGTCCAGAGCATTTGAATAATGAAGGGTTAAATGACATTTATTGTGTGGTTTAGTTCTGTAGTTTTTAAAATTTTTCTTAGTTTTTATTGGATACTAACCCAATGGGGGGGAGAAAAAGGTATTTTAAAACTGGCAACAATGGAAAAATCAAGAAGTGCTTCACACATACTATTTATTTGTTTAAGTGAAATGCCCACATCTATAGCTGAGAAGTGACAGAGGCATGTTGGTAATGCAACATACACTGACATTTCTTTAGGGTTACCTGCTCAACTGTTTTTTCAGGCAAATATCTCATCAGCCAATCACATGGGAGCAACTCAATGTATTTAGGTGTGTAGATATGGTCAAGACAGCCTGCTGAATTTCAAACTGAGCATCACAAAGGGGACGAAAGGTGTTTTAAGGGACTTTGAACAGGCCATGGATGTTGGTGCCAGACGAGCTAAGACTGCAACTTGTACGGGCTCATTGAAACTGGACAGTAGATAAAACCAGAAGCTTGGGAAAATATTCCCCTTGTCTGATGAGTTTTGATTTCTGCTGTTACATTTGGATGGCAGGGTCAGATTCTGGCATAATCAACATGAAAGCATGGATCTGTGCTTTCATGTTGATTCAGGCTGGTGGTGTCATGATGTGAGAGATATTTTCTTGGTACACTTTAAGCCCCTTAGTACCAGCTGGTCATCATTTAAACACTGTAGCCTACCCGAGTAGTTTTGCTCACGCTGTAGCACAGTGTACCCATCTTGTGATGGCCGCTTGAAGGAGGGATAACGTGCCATGGTACAAACCTCAAATCATCTCAAACTGTTACCAGTGAGTTCACTGTACTCAAATGGCCTCCATAGTCACTAGATGTCAGTATTTAGCACTTTCCTAGTCTTAGTAACAACTCATAGCTTTTGAGAATTGCTTTGTCTCACTGCCCAAGTTAAATATTGCCAATTCTACCATGCTATGAGTGTGATAGAGAAAAAAATGTGCCTATACCAAAATGACTTGGTAGTGTAGATGGAAAGTTCTGGCACAACAGAGAAAGCAGAGGTGAATTAATTAACATTTACTAAAGACAAGGTTGGGTCCTTGAATTACATGTTGAGATTGGGCAACGCTTGACCAACATTTATCTTACTGTTGGTTAAACCTGTAGGTTTATTTCTTTCTACTGACACTGAATTAAATGTACCCAATAAGTTGAAATGCTTCATGATAGTCTGCTATGCTACTTCTCAAAAGTTAATGAAAATATATATTCTGAGTTAATCAGTACTTGGGGTATTTGTGTTGTCAGTAGCAGTTTTCCATAATTCCTTGTGTGTGATTACACCACTGAAAAGTAAAGATTTATATATGTAATCACCATAATGTCATCCTTACATTCATGGGTAAAAACCCTGCAGTGTAGTGCACTTTCTGAATGTTCACAATGTATTGCTTGTCTTTTGGAAAGGAGACAAAGGGGTTGACTTAAAAAAATCAGTAAAGAAAAATAGCATTTTTTAAAAATTAGTCATGGTATTACCCCACCTTTTCTTTTAAAGAGAGAAGTAACTCTATTTTTATTTTTTTTAAGTGGTCCATGCTATTCTGTCACCTTAACCACTGAATGTGGGTTAGTATACTAATGTTCCACTTTCTCATCTGGATGTCTGCCAGGCCTATACAGTAAAATCCTGATCCTGAATGGAGGATAAAAGCTGCAGCTGTGGAAGCAGCAGGCAGTCAGACAAAGTAAATGGAGTCATTCTCCAAATCAAGGCCAACTCATTGCACTGCTGCAGTTGTAACCCAATTATTCCCAGGCCACATGTTTTCAAAGAAGGGGTGTCAGGCAGAGAGGGAAGCCCTCCTTCTTTCTCCTGCAGTCACCCCATAAAACACAGAGGGGTGAGAGGCAAGGAGAGAAAGCTGGGTTTGAAAGTTATGTCTTACGTGCTGTTCCGCATGACCTAAGTGAAAAGTCAGTATCAAGTATTGGCTGTGGGTGAATGCTGGCATGGTGGTTATGGAAAGATGGCAGACTGAGGATTCCAGTATGTACAGAAATCCCCATTTGGAAACACATGTGTGTAACCAGATGTGCCAGCAAAGATATTGTTTAGTAAATTGTATTTTCAAAACTTCAAGGAAAATCATTGTAAAGGCATTAACGCACAAATGCATGATGTGATGTATGTGAAGAGTGAAAATACTTGGAAAGACGTGAAAGAAATGTGAAAGGAATATTTGGAAAGCCTTAGCAAAACAAAGCATTGGACAACTAAAAAGAGCGGAGGCTCAATATAGATAAACTGACACCGCTTCTGGGGAGTAGAAGGGTGTGGTTTCAGCTACAGTGTGTTGTGGAGTACTTAATTATGTGAGACTGAATTTGAGGAAACTATCCACAGTCCTAGCCCATTAAATTCCTTTCCTGTCCCTTCTCTTTCTCAGTTACTCCCTTGAACCCAAAGAATGACAGACACAGTCCTCCATGAAGCTTGAAATTGGGATATCCTGTCAGTAAAAATGTGGTAAGTTATTAGATCTCCCTGGCAAAAGCTGGGAATTATTATGTTTCCTGCATCTAATGTAGAGATTTGAAATGTTAATGCAATAACTCATTACAGATTTAAAGAAGCCTCACCAAACTCGGTGGGTTTAGAACCTGAGAGGAGTAGTCTGTTGCTATTGCTACCAAGCAGTGAACAAAGCCTAAGTCGACATAAACATATAGAAATAAAATGAACCTGTGCATGAGTTTGGAAAGCTGGGTTTTTTTTCCTCCCAGATTTCATGTTCTCTCTCCAGTTTTTCAGGCAGTAATGAACAGTAATTGTGAGGGAAATTCAGAATATAATCTGACACAGAATTTGAAATTGATTAAAACTGTGTACTTTATCTAACGAACCATGGATTTTACAGCAGTATTTATACAAATTTGGACCTACCAAGTAGTGAAGAAAGCCTAAATCTATGTTTTTGGTTTTTTATTTTCTACTGGACTAAGAGCAATGTACAGTAGTCACTAGGGAAATCTAGAGCTCATGGATATAATCACTTTGTTAAGTTGATCTGGATCTGATCTGGATTTGACCCTGACTTTGATCTAGATTACAACTGTTTCTTTCCTCTCATGAACTACTGATTGTACTGCAGTATTTAGGCAGCTTTGGACCTCTTGCCTCCGTTATACCACACAACAGATCCTATCTGGAGTTCATCTGGATCCCATCTTGATCTGGGTCCAGAACTCGTCCAGATTCTTGTTTGCAGAATTGAAATGAATATTTGAGGGACATTTCACCAGTACCAGCCAAATTTTGAAATTCACATTAAAAACTGACCAAAGTGACTGCCCAAATCAGTCTTTGTAACATGTTCCCATTGGTGTAATCCCAAGGCCCTGGTCTGAGAGATAATAATCATCTGTCATGGGCAGAGTGCATCACAGCTAGTATATTGTAGTGATATATAAATGATTGGAAAACTAGCTGTCAAAGCAAAACAGAAGTTGAATTAAAGTGTGCTAAACTACTGTATTCAAATATTTCACTCAGTTACTTGTGAATGCCTTTGGCCCCATCATGTGGTCAGTGCTGATCAATGCGTTACTTGCAGCTCAGACAAGTGACTTTTTCTATCGCTTAAAACCAAACATGACAGAGGTTACTAGATGGTTACACAGTAATTGAAAATAACAAACTAATACATGTAAAGAAAACACTCATTCTTATTTACATGTTGTATGTTACTGGTTTGTAAACAACACACTGTGAGAAGAATTTTTGTCAATCACAAGGTGAACAGATTCTTTATTAAAATTACAAAATGTCACATCGTTGCAAAACTTTAAAAAATTTCAGAAAGTAAAAGGTGTGATTTAAAAAAACAAACAAACCTTGACATCTGTCCTCATAAGGAATGAATATTGTCAGTCCCTTAAAATGTGTTTTTTATTATCCACTATTATAAAACATTATCAGTAGTAGAATTATGTCTAACACTACCTGCATGTTGCCTAACATTTAAAGTAATGCTGAATAAAATGTACCTTCAGCTGCTCCCTTGTATTCTCCTCAGTGGGTCGCCACAGTGGATTTAACCGCATTGGTAATTTGGCAGATGTTGAGAGGGACTTGTGTCCCTGCCTGGTATTGAACTGGGGACCTTTTGCTTGTCAGGTGAATGTTTAAACCACTACACTACAAGGACACTGAATAACCAGTGTTGAACATTATGCATAAATGTATATGTTCGAAATAAAACAACAACAAACTTTACTGGAAACACAATTAGAATTACTTCAACAACAGGCTTATACACTGATCGGGAATGAAGATCAAATATTGCATCAACAACCTTTTTTTGTCTGTAGAATGTTCTATTATATAATCTAATATATGTACATTTAAGATTCATTGAACCTGATTTTATCCTCAGAGCTGTTACAATTATGCTGATGGGAGACAACATGCTTTTACTACTGTTCAGCGAAATTACCATTATAATGTCCTGTTAAATATCCTAAAATTCTTAAGGGTGATGTCACAAACAACATTCTAACTATTAATATACTTTGGTTACCACTCACTGCTCCTCCTTTTACTCCTTGAGTAAAATTTCCAGATGCTTGAAGGGGCCATGTTCATCTGTTCAAACAATTATCCACAAGTATAAACAACATGGGAATGTGCAAATCAGTCCCAGAACCAAAGCTAAAGACTTTGTGAAGATGTTGACTGAAGCTGGTAGGAGTGTGCCATTATCCACTGTCAAACGAATCCTTTACCGACATGGGCTAAAAGGCCACTCAGACAGGAAGAAGCCTTTATTCCAAAAGCAACATAAAAAAGCCAGATTACAGTTTGCAAATGCCCACAGGGACAAAGACCCTAATTTTGGGAGACATGCTCTATGGTCTGATGAAACTAAAGTGGAACTGTTTGACCATAATGACCATCGTTACATTTGGAGGAAAAAGGGGGACGTTTGTAAACCTGAGAACACCATTCCAACTGCAGCATCCTGTTGTGGGGCTGTTTTGCTGCAGGAGGAACTGGTGCACTTCATAAAATAGATGGCATCATGAAGAAAGAACATTATGTGGAAATACTGAAGCAACATCTCACACCATCAGCCAGGAAGTTGAAGCTTGGGCACAAATTCAATTCAATTCAATTCAATTCAATTCAAAAACTTTATTTGTCCCCAAGGGGCAATTCAAGGCACAAGAGCAGCTTACACAGAGTAGCATAATGAAAGAATTAGCAAAACGAAAGAACTGAGTCAGTATTTACACACACAAAGAAAATGAACAAAAAAATAAATATACTATAAATAAATAAATAAATAAATAAATAAATGGGTCTTCCAAATGGACAATGACCCTAAGCATACCACTAAAACAGTCACAAAGTGGCTTAAGGACAACAAAATCTATGTTTTGGAGTGGTCATCACAAAGCCCTGATCTCCATCCCATAGAACATTTGTAGGCAGAATTGAAAAGGTGTGTGCGAGCAAGGCGGCCTACAAACCTGACTCAGCTACACCAGTTGTGTCAGGAGGAATGGACCAGAATTCCAGCAAACAATTTTGAGAAGCTTGAGGAAAGATACCCAAAACACGGACCCAAGTCAAACAGTTTAAAGGCAATACTACCAAATACTAAGGAAATCTATGTAAACTTCTGACTTTGACGAAATGAATAAAAATCTCTCTAAAATATGCTCTCATTATTGCAACATTTAGCAAATAGAAATATTTTGACATTGACATTTGATATGTTGAATATTTTTCCTAACTGACCTAAAACAGGAGAAGTTAAGTGTGATTTAATTTCAGACAGTGCGAAAAAAATGTTTGCGTCTTTTTACACAGTGTATGTAAACTTCTGGTTTCAGCTGTATGGCACTGGTCTACATCTGCCTGGACCTCGCTGTCCTTACAAACTGAATAACCAGGCAAGAAGAGGACTGGTGAGGGAGGCCACCAAGACACCTATGACCACTCTGAAGGAGTTAAAAGCTTCAATGGCTCAGACGGGAGAGACTGTACATACAACAACAACAGCCGTTGCCCTGGTGTTTTACCAGTAGAAG